>JAPKLX010003278.1:0-11379 GCA_026898415.1 Leonotis leonurus | reverse complement strand
TGTATAGCTAATAATAACTTCATAAAAATCTTACTCTATATTTTGGATGATAACATCCATCATTAAAGTGGGTTTTCCTCTAATAATTTTTTGAACCACTCCAATCACATCTGCAATTATATAAATGTGAATCATTTAAGTATATTTCGAGTAGTATATTCAATTAAAGGAATTTCAAATATTAAAGTAGGCTTACCAAACAATATGCTATTTTGAAAGTCTGTAATCGCTGATATTTCATTAAAACTCTTGAAATTGAACTTGTGATATGGAAATGTTGCGTCCACCAGTGTCGTCAGGTTCGTATGCTTCAATATTAGGATTTTGTGCTGACTCATCGTTGTCTTGTATTTCACATTGTTTTGCACAACTATAAAATTCATTAGTTTATACGTGCTACCCTTTTGGAGACGTGGCTTCTTCTCCAAAATTGCAGATGTGTGCACTGTTGCATGAACTCTATTTTCCTGCACATAAAGAATTGAAGAATTTTAGTTTTTCAATTTGATATGTAAGAAATAGATCTAATAAAAACCTTACTCAATTGTGTAGGAAATTAGAAAAATGCTGCATAATAAATCTAATAAAAAACGACTATAAATTGACTCTTGTATAAAAAAAAAAGTGCTACCTCCATATCATGAAATACACACTCTTGTGTATATGCTTGATTTGCATTGTTAAATGATGGAACTTCATAATGATGCAGTAATCGCAACTTTAATGCAAACTGACTCTTCCCAGGTTGAAGATCTCGCACTAAACGGAATGCTGGAGCCATTTTGCTAAAATTAAATGTATGTAATGCCCCGCTCTTTTAATCCTGATCTAGTTCAAATTCTCGAGTTAGATGTCCTAGTAATCCGACTTATTAAAACGAGAACTTAAGGATAATTCGTAAGTAACCTAGTGTTATAAAAAAAAAAACTTACACGGGTTAGAGTTATTTAAAGCAAAATCAAATCGATATTATCAACTATTGAAGGTATTGCCTTATAGATATCAATTACTACTGCATAAGTATAATAGGTACTAAAAATGATAATAACTAAAATATGAATAAGTGGGTTTTAAAATACAAACACAACTTAGTTAAAGGTTGATTAGGTGATGTGTACATATGGCCACGACAGTATTGAGTATGGAAACACATAATAGATTAAGGCTCCAGCCATTTTATTTAAATAGGTCTGCAAAGACACACATGAAGTCAACTCCTTAAGTTATTAAAACATTGCATAGTAAAATGGAAAATTTCTGCATTTCATACAGGAAGAATAGTAGTATATGTAGCTCTAGTCTAGGATGAGTGCTACGACAAGACCCCAAATATTTTGGCAAAATCTGGAAAAAGGAAAAGAAAAGTAAAGCTGCACACTTTGCCCTAGACTCTAGTACAACAAAAGTCTGCAATGACTTTCTAATTACATTACAAAACAAAAAGAAAAGAGTTGTTGCCTATGCAACTCCTAGACAGACATCTCAAGGGTGGAAGAAGCCCTCCCTGCCACACTGCTAACCTGCAACAAGGGAAAAAGAAGCTGTGTTAGGAAATAAGGCAATTACCCTAGGAGCTTAGAAAACTAGGAAAGAGAAACTGTAAATAGTTTCTAGATGCATAACCAGAACAACAAAAAGTCTCACAAGTACAACTCCTAATTTATGAAAGGAAGAAACAAATAAATAAATAAAGAGGAAAGAAGTGAGGCTGCTGCCTCAGCTGCTGCTCGGTCAAGGTAAGACAGATGGATGGAGAATACTCCAAGATGGATTAGACCCTCCTCTGACACCTTACATAATCTGCAACATAAAACAAAAGGAAGGTATTCAGAGGTGATGCAATGCGAATCATATAATATCTCACGAAAGAGACCAAAACAACCCTTTCACAGCTAAACACACTATAAATACCAACCACACTTATGTCTAAGAAAGCTTTCAGCAACAAACAACACTTAGAAAAGAAAAGCTTAGAGAGAAAATCTTAGAAAGGACCAAAGAAGGAGAAGCCCTGCCCTACCAAGTAGATACAACCAGTTCTGCTCAAGTTCAAGCTAGGAAAACCAAAGTCAGTATTGAGGTATGCAAGACTCAACTTTGAACTTTAATCTTCATTCTTTTCCATTCAAGTCTAAGGCAGAACACTCAAACGATTTCAGAACATAGCATGCTCATTAATTCTTTTAACTGGACTTAAGAGAACAAATAAAATTAGAGCAGAACAGAGATATAGAACTTTGAAAGCTATTAACATCTCTTAGAATAAACTAAAACAGTATGATAATCAAGAGCAGAACACTTTAAGAAACCCCCCTTCCGGTTTATTAAAACTTAGACTTATTAACCAAATCACCAAGCATGTCTCTTTTAGTAAATCAGATCAGTAACATAAGGTTTAGGTTAAAGACATAAATAGAACTGACTTTCAGAACATACAAATCAACTACCAAACATTATACATATACAATCAGTAATAGAATAAACTGATAATTCAGAATCAAAGAAACAAGAGTAGAAAACTTAAGAAATGGATACCTAGCTGCTGTTGGAAGGACTCGACGTGCAGGATAGTCGCAAAAACTCGTCTAATAGCCATTGTCCAGCAACGAAACACCCCGCCATAGCCAAGTCCAAATATCTCGGACTCCACTGGAGTTAAAACTGAATCAACCAGCCCAACTCAGTCCATTACCTCAGAAAGAAATAGAGTAAATAATGATCAGAACCCAAAGAAAGGAATTAAAGCTTGAAGTATTGACATATATGTTTTAAGAAACAATCTAAACCGAAATTTCAGAACTGAAAGACTTAAGGACTTGCCAAGAACAAAACTTAGCCATAATTAATCAAGATTTAGACTTTAAGCCAAACCATCACTTAACCAATTGAGCGAGAAGGGAGGAATGTACCTGAGGTAGGGGACTGCCGAGGGAGGAAAGAAGAGAAGTTGTGCTGCCAGGCCGACGGTGGCAGGTAGGATCGAAGGCTGCTGCTCGATACTCAACAAAGGCAGATTCAACAAATCTATTACTAGATGAATAGGGGAGGATTAGAAATTATAAATCTGGAAATTAAAGGAAAATAGGACCCTTACCTTGGGGGTTTCGACGACTGAACGCTGGTGAAGTTTCACGCTATGCAGTTGAGGGCTGAGCCTTGGGAGCGAGAGGCACACAAGCAAAACGAAAGGGAGAGAAACCTACCTCGAGCTGTTTCTCTAGCGCCAAAGGAAGAGGACTGCAAGACAGCCGAGGCGGCGAACGCCGCCGGAGAAGAGAGGCGACGAGCGCCGCTGGAGAAAGAAGGAAGGAGAACGGTCGAGAGAGAAGGGAAAGGTATGCGGGCGTGTTGTGTCTGCAGGGAGGAATAAGAATAGGGTTAGGGTTGTGGTTTGAATAGGTTGGATCGGGTCTGGGCATTGGGCCGGGTTACGGGCTGGAATCCATCCACCAAGGCCTAAGCAAATTAAATTGATGGGCTAAGTTAATTTACGTATGGGCCGAGACCTATACTCGAGTGGGCCGAAGTGTATTACTCAAGTGGGCCCAGTTTAAATAAATTGAAATGGGTTATAGTAAATCAAACACTAATGAGCTATAATGTGAGAAGTTAATTAGACCATGGGCCTAATTAATTAGAGTAATGGGCCGATTTAATTAAATTTAAAAGGAATGGACTAAATAAAGTGCTAATGGGCTAGAAACAATTAATTAGTCCTAATTGAGTTAGTTATTAACTTAAATGGGTTAAGATTTAATTAAGTGGGCTAAGTCCAAGAAGAAAATTTCAAAGCTAAATTAGAAATCTTAATTTATTAAATTATGATTTAATTGATTATTAGAATTTAATTATGAGAGATGATTAAATTGTAGATCATACTTAAAGTATGATAATAGAGATTTACTTAGCCTATTAGAAACTATTTATCTTGATTCAAGTATCAAGATACTAAATTAGAAATTCTTCTAATAACTCTTACCCAATAATTAAGTACTAAATTTTCGAATCGTAACATGATTTAGAAATCATCGAGCAACACCTTTAGAAATACAACTCATAAACTCGAACAATAGTCGATTTAAAGGACCGAGAATAATTCTCAAAATAGCTAAGGATAATACTTCCTTACAGATAGAAATATTTGATATACTTGAGCAGTGTATCTCACCCGAGATTTATTTAAAGGTTTCGACGAGAGGTCGAATCCGCATCTCGAGAATGGAGCAACCGTCAGTCAAGACTATTCATGTAGGCTTTTCTTACTCTATAAAATATATGTGTGCATGTCTTCAAATGAAACGAGATATTTTCAAAGGATAGATGATTTGTTTGATCAACTCAAAGGAGCGTGTATCTTCTCAAAAGTAGATTTGAGATCAGGATACCATCAGCTGAAGATCCGAGCAGAAGACGTTCCTAAAACCGCTTTTCGAACCCTGTATGGTCACTATGAGTTTATAGTGATGCCGTTCGGATTAACCAATGCACCAGCAGTGTTCATGGACCTGATGAACCGCGTGTTTCACCCTTACCTCGGATTAACCTGTGTTGCTTTCCAACTAACTGGGTCAGCCGATTTCTGGTGGGAAGCACGCAGAAAGATTATGACTCCGGAACAACTGGCGAATCTAACCTGGGAAGATTTCAAGACGGGGATATATGACAAATATATTCCGAAGAGCTACCGTAAACGAAAGGAGGCAGAGTTCTATAACTTGAAGCAAGGAAAGATGACTGTCACAGAATATGATCGGACGTTCTGTGATATGGCAAGATATGTGCCGGAGCAAGTAGATACAGATGAGAGGATGGCCGAGAAGTTTTATGCGGGGCTTAGGAACGAGATAAGAATGGCATTCGCAAGCCATGGGGGATTTTCCTACACCGAATCCCTCAACCGAGCTTTGGACATTGAAGCTGCAATGCCGGGAGAAAGGTACACGCCTACTGCGACACCGGTATCCGCCCAACCGCAATCCCAAGGCTACAAGGGAAAGCGTAAATGGGAGGATAACAGGAATGACTCTACGGTGAAAAGGCCATGGGAAGGGCCAGCGCGTTCCCAAAACTTTGGAAAACCAAGCCCGACTGTCCAGAAAGGGAACTATCCACAGAAGTTCCCTACCTGTCCCAAATGCAAGAAGATGCATGGGGGAATATGCAAGGCAGGCAGCGAGGGATGCTTCGCATGTGGACAAAAAGGGCACTTTGCTAACAACTTCCCCACACGACAACAAGGCATGGGCGCGAGGTCTAGTCAGACGGCGCCGAACCAGCAGGTCAGAGCTATTCAAGCTCAGCCTCTCAGACAGCAACCACCTCAACAGCCACCACCACCTCCACCGCTACCACCTCATTACCAACCCCAGCAACACCAGAAGCAGTCATATCAGGCAAGGGCTTATGCAATAAAGCAGAAGCAGCCTGAGGGAAATCAGGGAAACCTGACAGGTATGGGAACTCTTCTCAACACTCCAGTAATTATTCTGTTTGATACTGGAGCTTCCCATTGGTTTATTGCCAAAGCATGTGTAGAGAACTTAAGACTGGAACTAGAACCGTTAGAGATATCCCTGAGAGTTTCTTCACCTTTGGGAGGAACAACGACTCTTACACACTCTTGCTCTAATCTGAATTTGGAGTTAGGATCACTTAAAGTTCTTGCGAACAACCTTAGTGTAATTCCGATGAACGATATGGACATAATCTTAGGAATGGATTGGCTAGCCGAAAACTATGCCACGATCCTCTGCAAAGAGAGACAAATATCGTTCAAAATACCAGGAAAGGAACCCACGAGCTTCCACGGAATCACCATGAACAGGAATAAGGCGATCATCTCAGCACTGCAAGCTGCTAAGCTAGTAAGGAAAGGATGTTCATCCTACCTAGTGTACCTGAAGGGAGAAGAGAACGAGGAAAGGAAACTTGAAGATGTAGCCATTGTGCGGGAATACCCAGATGTATTTCCAGACGAGTTGCCAGGATTGCCACCCTACAGGCAGTTAGAATTCACAATTGATCAGGAACCAGGATCAGCCCCGGTATCTAAAGCGCCTTACAGGATGGCCCCTAAGGAGTTGGAAGAACTCAAGATACAACTCCAGGAGTTGTTAGACTTAGGATTCATCCGACCCAGTGTATCCCCTTGGGCAGCGCCGGTACTCTTTGTCAAGAAGAAGGACGGAACCTTGAGGATGTGCATAGACTACAGAGAGTTGAATAAGTTGACACTCAAGAACCGATATCCTTTACCAAGGATAGATGATTTGTTTGATCAACTCAAAGGAGCGTGTATCTTCTCAAAAGTAGATTTGAGATCAGGATACCATCAGCTGAAGATCCGAGCAGAAGACGTTCCTAAAACTGCTTTTCGAACCCGGTATGGTCACTATGAGTTTATAGTGATGCCGTTCGGATTAACCAATGCACCAGCAGTGTTCATGGACCTGATGAACCGCGTTTTTCACCCTTACCTCGACAAGTTCGTCTTGGTCTTCATAGATGATATTCTTATCTATTCGAAGGATGAGGAAGAACATGAGCAACATCTAAGGATCACCCTAGAAACCCTCAGAAACGAGAAATTCTACGCTAAATTCAGCAAGTGTGAATTTTGGCTTAAAGAAGTAATGTTTCTTGGGCATATTGTGTCGGCAGAGGGGATCAAAGTAGATCCAATTAAAGTAGAAGCTGTTCGCGAATGGAAGTCGCCAACGACCCCCAATGAAATCAGGAGTTTCTTGGGATTGGCCGGGTACTATCGAAGATTCATCGAAGGATTTTCTAAGATAGCACGGCCGATGACGCAACAACTGCGGAAGGGAATCAGGTTCACGTGGTCTTCAGAATGCAAAGCTAGTTTTCAGATTTTGAAAGAAAAATTGACTACTGCCCCAATACTGGCAGTCCCCGAATCCAATAAGGAATATGTAGTCTACACGGACGCATCTAAGAATGGATTGGGATGCGTTTTGATGCAAGAGGGAAAAGTTATAGCATATGCATCACGCCAATTAAGGCCACACGAGCTGAATTACCCAACTCACGATCTGGAGTTAGCTGCCGTCGTGCATGCTTTGAAAATTTGGAGACATCATCTTTACGGAGTTTGATGTGAAATTTTCACGGATCACAAGAGTCTTAAATACTTCTTCGAGCAGAAGGACCTTAATATGAGGCAAAGGAGATGGCTCGAACTAGTAAAAGATTACGACTGTGGTATAAATTATCACCCAGGAAAGGCTAACGTAGTTGCCGACGCTTTAAGTCGTAAAAATTCCTCGAAGCTTGCATTTATTCTAACACGAGAGAATGAACTCGTGAAGGAATTTGAGAAAATGCACTTGGAAATCCTACCACCACCCGTGACTGTGGGAGAACTTCTAGCAACCTTGACAGTAGAACCTGACTTGAGGAGTAAGATACTAACCGCACAAAGGAAGGATGAAAAGCTCGAGAAGATACGTTTGAAGGTCAGAAAGGATGATGCAGCAGGTTACCATGAAGAAGTTGATAACATGATCTCCTATGAAGGAAGGCTATGTATCCCACATAGTGAAGAACTCAAACAGGAAATCTTGAGTGAAGCTCATGATACGCCGTATACTGCCCACCCAGGAAGTACAAAGATGTACCAGGATTTGAAGAAGAAATTCTGGTGGGATGGTATGAAAAGGGACATTGCTTCATTCGTGGAACGATGTTTAGCGTGCCAACAAGTGAAAGCTCTACACCAACGACCTTATGGCAAACTACAACCCTTAGAGATTCCTGAATGGAAATGGGAGCATATTGCCATGGACTTCGTCACAGGATTGCCTAGATCTAAGCGAGGAAACACTGCAATTTGGGTAATTGTAGATCGCCTCACAAAGTGTGCCCACTTTGTACCTATAATGATAACTTACGGGTCAGATAAGTTAGCTCAATTGTATGTTTGCGAGATCATACGATTACATGGCGTACCTGTATCGATCACTTCAGACCGAGACTCAAAGTTTACATCCAGATTCTGGATGAGCCTCCAGAAGGAATTAGGCACGAGATTGAATTTTAGTACCGCATTCCACCCTCAGACCGACGGACAATCGGAGAGAACGATTCAGACCCTCGAAGACATGTTGAGAACGGTTGTTCTTGACAGAGGTGGAAGCTGGGAAGCGGTACTACTGCTAATCGAATTTGCTTACAACAACAGCTACCAAGCAACCATAGGGATGGCACCGTATGAAGCACTATATGGGAAAAAGTGTAGATCGCCACTCTACTGGGATGAGGTCGGAGAAAGAGCGATAACATGTCCCGACTCAGTCAGCGAGATGATTGAAGTTGTCAGACAGATTAGAGAAAGGATCAAGGAAGCTCAGAGTAGACAGAAGTCTTATGCTGACGCCCGAAGAACCGAACTGCAGTTTGGAATAGGAGACAAGGTTTTCATGAAGGTATCTCCTTCCAAGGGAATAACCAGATTCGGCGTTAAAGGAAAGCTGAGACCCCGTTTTATTGGACCGTACGAAATTCTGGAAAGAATAGGTCCAGTGGCATATAGACTAGCACTACCACCGAGTTTCGGAAACATTCACAACGTTTTCCACGTGTCACAACTCAGAAAATACGTGTTCGACCAGAAACACGTTATCTATCAGGAAGAGATGATTTTGCAACCGGACCTGACTTATGAAGAAAGACCCGAAGCCATATTGGATCAGAAAGTACAAGAACTTAGAAATAAGTCAATCAAGTTGGTTAAAGTGTTATGGAAACACCACGGGCAAGAAGAAGCCACTTGGGAGCTTGAAGATAAGATGAAAGAAAAATATCCCGAACTATTTAGTTAGAACGTACAAATTTCGGGACGAAATTTTTATTAGAAGGGGAGAATGTAATGGCCCGTAAAATTTTTCTATTAATTATCATGTATCAGAAATCGTGATAATAATATTTCGTATATAAATTAAAATGTCGATTAGCAAATTGATATTAGTAGCTTTTGGTTTTCATGCTCATTATAGTCCTTGGAGTAATGGTAATTATTTATGTAAGCTCGTTTAGAAAATGAGGTTATCTTAGAAGACGAACTAAATGAATTCTTGGAGTGCATGATCGATAGTTAAAGTTCGATAAGATAATTAAATTTCTTAACTAAGTATTTAACAATTAGAAGTGTGATTATATACTATAGAGGATATATGTTTAAATTTAACAATGTAATGATGTGTAAAAAGAATTATGGCCTATATTATTATAGATTAGTACAAGTGAAGTTGTATACTTATAGGATTTATATTAATAATTTGATAATGTTAAACTGCATAAGTAATTATAATTGGTGATTAGTAGAATGTTAGTGTTTGCATTAATGAACCAAGATATACTATAGAATACAAATTTCTTAAAATAGATAAATACATGTATATACATATAGTTACAGCTGAGAAATTTCATGCTCCAAATCTGAACTATCGTGCCTTATAGTAATGAGGAAAAACAAGTCATGCATCTAGAATTTATTAAGGAAAGAAAAGGGGAGCACACACACACGTAAATATGTATATATGGTGTAGGATACTAATATAGTAGTAAGGTAGATGAATTGAATGATGAGCAGTAAGTCTAAATATATATATATATGCCTGCACAGTAGGTCTAGGTATGTGTATGTGCTTACTGCAAGAATAGAAAGAGAGAGTAATAGGCAACAAAATCTACGAGTAGATTGTTCCATAATAAGAAGTTATGGGAGAAACAACTACTGCACCATTGACTCAACTTTCTGTTACATCATACTAATGGAAAAGAAAGGAAAAGCAGAAACAGTAAAGGCAAGGAAGGAGGAAGCAGCATGGCAGTAGGTTGAACCGCCCATCTTCACCACTCCAAGATTTTATCTGCAGCATAAGAAGATATCACATTAATGGTTGCCCCAGAAGTCAATGAAGACAGAAATATTGCATAACACTCGAGTTCATAGCATAACATAGATGACTAGAGTAAGTAATATAGAGGGCATATAGGATAGATGCAACATAACCAGCAGTCTTCCTACATATACACTTAGAAGCTCTTATTAGAAACCCTTCTCTATTTTCAAAGCTCAGTTTTCACATACACAAAAACCTTACGAAGAAGGCTCCTACCCACTAAGAAGTCTTTTCCATTCAGATTCCAAAAGCAGTAAGGTAAAGTAGAAACCTCCAACCCTTCAGCTTAGTGTTAAGCTCTCAACTCAATCAGTTTATTTTGGTTGTTTTTACAGAAGATACACCAGAGAAAGTCTCTAACCAAAGATTCGAAGTAAGTATTAACTCGTACAGTTATATTAAGTCTTGGTTAGGAAAAGAAGAGATAGCATATTACTCCTGAAATACAACTCTTAAAACGAATGAATAGCACCAGAGAGTTTCAGCTCCTTTAAATGTTTTAAGCAAATTATGTTATGCAGAAACTGTTATGTAGGACAACATGTATATGCAGACCCTCCTAGACACCTTTAGGGATTTCACCAATTCCATGTCTATGTTTAGGACAGAAACTTGCTAAAAGCAGTTAGCAAATCATGTGTAATGCTGCATACAAAAGTCTTCAAAACCCTCCATTTTCTTTGTACGTTACAGAAAGCATAAAACTGAACTTAGGACAACTATAGACTATTTCTATCACTTTAGAACTCTAGCATAAAACAATGAGCATACACAGAACTTGCACAGAACAGAACACATAGACAATTATACCTATATATATTATACATACACAGATTTAGAAGCAGAACGTATGAAATGTTTTTATAGTTAGATTCTGATTTTTTTTGTATATCTTGAACTCATGTTTTTATTATAGATTCAAGCTCCAGAACATACTCAATACTCTTATATCTCTAGAACCTAATCAACACACTTCTTACCTCTAGTATAAGAAACCCCACTCAAAAGTATAAAAATCTCAGAATTTAAACTACCTTACATAAAAGACCAATCTTCAGAACTTTCTAACGAGCAATCCCGAATAAGGCCAGCAACAATTATATGTGTTCCTCAGCCAAGAATAAGAACAGAACCAAAGACAGAACTTGTTAGAAAGAAATTTAATCATGCAGTGAACGAAGACAGTAAAAATCTAAATTTCTAAAAGATTTCAGAATTTAACCTCCAAATTCAAAATCATAGCATGTCAAAATTCTGAAACTAAAACAGTGAAGGGGGAAGAAATATTCTCCTTATAAACCCGCTATTGTAAAGAAAGAATTAAAAGACTACCTTTAGGAGAAAAGCCAAGGGCTGTAGTCTAAGAAGCTCCGACAAGCACCTTCCGTTAAATTATCTCGCTAATTAAGCGAGAAAGAAGACAGAGTGTCAAGATTGAGAAAATAATAATAATAAT
>JAPKLX010002397.1:0-13450 GCA_026898415.1 Leonotis leonurus | reverse complement strand
GGGGGGTGAAGAAGGTTGTGAAAGTTCAGTTGGGGGCGAGGAAGGTTGGGTTTGGACAGGAAGGGTTTCAGGGTGAGTTGGGTTAGGGTCAGTGTGGGGTGGTGAGGGGGGTGTTGGTTCAGGTGAGGGAGACGTGGTCGGGGGTTCAGGATGAGTGGTGTGAGGTGGTGGAAGAGATTGGGGTTCTTGAGTGATGAAAGATTGGTGAATTTCAGTGAAAGATGGAGTGGGTATAAGGGTTGGTGGTGTTTGTTGGGTTTGAGGTTCAGGGGAGGATAGATAGGTAGAAGGTGAAGGGGATTTGTGAGGAGAGGGGATGTGGGTTTGAGGTTCAGACTGGGTGGGAGGGGAGTGAGGAGATGATGTAGTGTGAATTTCTGAAAATGAGGGAGTGGGGATAAGAGTTGGTGGAGGTAGAACGGTTGTAGTGTCAGTTGGGAATTCAGTGGGAGGGGAAGAAGTATGAGTTTTAGGAATGGTGGTTTCAGTGTGGAAAGTTTCAGAGGGTGGTTTTGAAGATGGGGGTTGTGAAGAAATGATAATGGGTTCATGTTGAGGAGAGGAGATGATGATTGGTTCAGTGGGGGTGAGAAGGGGCGAAGAAGGGGAGGAGGGTTTACCTGAAGTGTGAAGGATTTGTGAGAGAAAGAGAGAATCGTCAGGAGAGAGGTGGCGTTGAGGTGATGGGTTATCGGACAGGCGGATGAGAGTGCGAGGGCGTTTAGCGAGCCGGAACTGGGGTTCCTCGTCCTCAGATTGAGGTGAAGGAGGAGGAGAGTCTTCATCAACCAAGGCCAAGGGCCTTTTCAGTTTCAGAACGCCTTGAGGGCGTTTGATCAGTTTCCTCTTCTTCTTTATTTTTATTTGACTTATCTTGGGAGGTGAAGGAGGTGCATCTTCATCGTATTCCTCTATGGCCTGAATGGGATCCACATCGAGAGGAGGGATGTCAGCCTCCATCTGAATGGCTCTCACTTTGCCATACATGGATGTAAGCACATCCAGGTTTGAGCTAAAGAGAAGCCTCTGCTCAAATGGTTTGTGGGCAGAGAAGAGCTTCTCAGCGTTCTTAAAACGCGCTTCAAGCAAAACTGACACCTTGGTGGCAAGGTTCAGTGTGTCTGTCCCAGTCATAGTGATTCCATCTTTGACTTCCTTCAGCTTCTGAGCTTCAGCCAGTAGAAGCTCTTCCATGACTGCTACCCAGTTTGATCCATCAGCAGCAAAAATACTTCGCATCAAACTCAGTTTTTGCCAGCTGAGTTGTTCGTGAGATGATTTCTTCCCGAGAATGCTCAGTTGAACAACATCCAGGAGAAGGCGCATTTCAGGACGGAGAAGTCCTTTGTTGTTGTTTGCTGTACTGAACGGTCTTGATTCACCGTCTGCCTGGATCTCATCAAAAAAATCTTGAATCTCTGCTTTGTATTTCAGGAACTGGTTGGGGTTCCTCTTGCCTTTGTTCTTCAGTCCAAATACTGACTGAAGCATTTCAGTCACGTTCAGTGGGACAGGCTTCTCTTCGATGATGCCTGTTTCTTTGCTTTTCACTCGGACCTGAAGGTGTGTCATCAGTTGGTCTCCTTCATATCCAAGGGAAATATAGAAGAGGACCACAGCTTCAGAATATATATTGCGTGGTCGAAGAGATGTCAGTGTATCCAGATTCACTGATCGAATCAACTCAAATATAGTTTTTGCTTCATCAACGTCAGTTTGAGAGTAAATAGCCGTTGGCTCTGGGAAGAGTCGTTGGCTTAGTTGCGATAAGGATAGTGCTGGTGGTAGAGGTTTCTTGCCCATTTTGATGAGAACTGAAATTTAAACCAGACAAAGTTAGTGTTTTCAGTTTGTATGAATAAAGTATTAAATCATTCAAAAAGAATAAGATTCATACACTATGGAACGAGAATAACACAAATAAGTAGTTAGCAGGCAGAAAACACTGAATTTCAGTAAGCAAAGAGCAGTTGGAAGGAGATGATTTTAGCGAAAGGCTTTGAGAATTGGCAGATGCAAAAGTGATAACCGTCGAAGAAGATGAAATATATATATAGTGAGATCAACGGCTGGATGTATTTGCATGTTTACTGAAATCAATGGTCAGGGATGAGCCACGTAGAATAGAGTGAATAAGAGCGGGAAAGTGTAGCGCGTGTTACTTACGTGCGACGTTTAACTATCCCAAAGTCAACATTTCTAAAATAAGCACTCAAGTACATATGCTTTACACTGTTGAGATCTGATACGCATTTAATGTTTTGATAGCGTATCATATAAGTTTGCGAAAATCGAGGTACGCTAAAAGATAATTACAATAATGACATAAGTTCAGTATTAAAGAGAGAAACACTTAGAGCAATAAATGTTCGAAATAAATGCAAGTGTTAAACTTCAGTTGATGATACTAGCAACTGAGTGACTCCCTTTCAGTAGTGACTTCAGATTTTGAAGTGCTTCAGTTCAAGTTGTGCCACGTGTATACTTTCAGTTTTGGCTCTGTGAAGTTTCAGTGGTCTTCAAATTTTAGTTGAAGTGGCATTCTGGACTTTGCCTTGGTGAAACTTCAGATTCGACATATGTGAACTTCAGTGGCCTTGTAATCTTCAGATTTTGAACATATCTTTAAGCTTGTTCTGAAATCTTTCAGTTGACAGAACATCTTGGACTTGGCCTTTGTAAAACTTCAGTTTCTGAAGTTCCTTCAGTATGTTACTTCAGTAGCCTGCAAGGTTACTTTAAACATGTATTTTGCAATGTGTGATGATTTGATATCTGAGATAACTATGTAGAGTTACCCAGAGTATAATCATCACATTGATTTGTGTCTTATTGTGGTCATGACTTCAGTATACTAAAGATACTGAGTCAGTGAATCTCTAAGACATCAGTTTGATAGGAAATAGAAATGTACCTTCAGTGAATACCTTTAGGAGAGGTCTGGATTCAGTAAGCCAAGTCTTCCACTTAGCATTTTGAATCTAGCTTCTTCCAGTGGCTTGGTGAGGATGTCTGCTCGTTGAATGTCAGTATGGATCTTCTCTATGATGACATCCTTCTTTTCAACGTGATCTCTGATGAAGTGATGCCTGATGTCCACGTGCTTGCACCTTGTGTGTAGAACTGGGTTCTGAGTGATGGCAATGGCACTTGAACTGTCGCAGTAGATTGCAACCTGAGTGGTAGGCACTTCATAGTCTCTAAGCTGTTGCTTGAGCCAGAGAATCTGTGAGCAGCAACTTCCAGCATCCATGTATTCAGCTTCAGTGGTTGATGTGGTAACTGAAGTTTGCTTCTTGGAGAACCAACTGATCAGTTTGTTTCCCAAGAACTGACATGTTCCTGAAGTAGATTTCCTATCTAACTTGCAACCTGCAAAATCAGCATCAGAATAACCAGTTAGTTCTAAGTTATCATCTGAAGGATACCATAAGCCAAGGTTGGGTGTGCCCTTCAGGTAGCGCAGAATCTTCTTTCCAGCTTCCATGTGTGACTCTTTAGGATTGGCTTGATAGCGTGCACACACTCCAACTGCAAATGTGATGTCTGGCCTGCTGGCAGTAAGATATAGAAGGGATCCAATGATTCCTCTATACTCAATTTGGTTGACTGGCTTTCCTTCAGTATCTGGTTCTATCCTTCCATTTGTGTTCATTGGAATCTTCACTGATTTGCTGTCCTGAAGTCCAAACTTGATAAGCAGTTCCTTTGTGTATTTGGCTTGGTTGATGAAGATGCCTTCAGGGGATTGCTTGATCTGGAATCCTAAGAAGAATCCCATCTCTCCCATCATTGACATTTGATACTGAGTCTTCATCAACTTGGCAAATTTGTCACAAAGCTTCTGAGACTTCGAACCAAATATAATGTCATCAACATAAATCTGAACGATTAATATGTCTCCATTATACTTGATGGTGAATAGAGTTCTATCCACTGATCCACGCTTGAAACCTGATTCAATAAGAAAAACAGACAAAGTGTCATACCAAGCTCTAGGAGCTTGTTTCAGCCCATAAAGAGCCTTGTGTAGTTTATACACTTTGGTGTAGTCTGTTTCAAATCCTGGTGGTTGCTCCACATAGACTTCTTCCTTCAGTACGCCGTTCAGGAAAGCGCTCTTGACGTCCATCTGGTATACCTTGAACTTCATGTGAGCTGCATAGGCGAGGAAGAGTCTGATGGCTTCCAGTCTGGCTACTGGTGCGAAGGTCTCATCAAAATCAATGCCCTCTTCTTGGCAATAACCCTTGGCAACCAGTCTAGCCTTGTTGCGAACAACTTCTCCTAGTTCATCCTTCTTGTTCTTGAAGACCCATTTCACACCAATGACACCTTGATGCCTAGGACGATCCACAAGTTCCCAAACTTGGTTCCTGGTGAATTCATTCAGTTCCTCTTGCATCGCGGAGACCCAGTTCATATCCTGAAGGGCTTCCTGAGCGTCCTTGGGTTCAATGTTGGAGAGATAACAGTTGTGTAGAAAATTTTCATCTGAAAATAATGCAATATCAGCTTTTATCAAAAGTTTTTTTTCAGTGGTGGAGTCAGTAGGAGCTTCAACGGTGGCTAATGGCTGGACCATTTCTGCCTGAATTTGATTTCTGGTCTGAACTCCTCTTTGTAGACTTCCAATCACTGATTCAGTGGGATGATCTTCAATCCATCTTCTTCTCATATCTTCTTCAGTGATAATCATTAAGTCCATCCTTTGAGTAGGAGGTGGTGTTGTTACTGAAGGGCTTTGTTGAAATGGATTGAAATCATCTTCAGTCTGAGGGACTATGCTTGTTCCCCCTTGATTGTTGGTTCTTACATATTCAGTTCGTTGAATATCCTGCAAAATAGCTTTATCTGAACTGGCCAAAATATTGTTAGTAGCAACAGTTATAGGAATATTCACTAAGTTAGGACTGTTACTCCCTGAAGTTGGTGATGGAATCTCAGTGGTGAGATTTTCAGTAGATGTCTGTACTTCAGGTAGAATCTGAACTTCAATTAGATCTTCAGATTGGATGTCTTCTTCTCTAAGTGGAATCTCAGTGGTGAGATTTTCAGTTTCAGTAGGAGAAGAAGCTTCATTTTCAGGTTCAGGTGCTGTTTCAGTTCCTGAAGCTCTGACTTCAGTGGACTCCATGTCTTGATCCAATCTGACGTTTGTCTCTTCAGTAGAGGTGTTCTCTTCATCATCTTCTTCTAAACTCCAGATGAGAACCTCTTTTGAATGTTGAACTGAAGGAGTTATGTTCAGATTCTGAAGTCCTTTAGTAATGACTTCAACTTGATTCATCCTGTACTCAAAAATAGATTCATCAAAAATAACATGAGGTGTCATTTCCACTACAAGGCTATGCTTATTAAAAACTCTATAGGCAGCACTCTCCTCTTAGTATCCAAGGAAGAATCCTGGATCTGCTTTGCCATCAAAGGTTTTTAATTGGGTTTTGCCATTGTTGTGAATATAACACTTACAACCAAATGCACGAAAATATTTAAGAGTTGGCTTCCTGTTATTCCATAACTCATATGGAGTTTTGCCTTGGCGTTTGGTGAGCAGAGATCGATTCTGAGTGTGGCAAGCTGTGTTGATGGCTTCAGCCCAGAATTTCTTTGGAATTCCTGAACTGTGTAGCATCGTTCTTGCAGCTTCCTTCAGTGATCTATTCCTTCTTTCTGCAACGCCATTTTGTTGTGGAGTTCTTGCAGCTGAAGTCTGATGTTTAATCCCCATTTGTGCACAAAAATCTGAAATCTTGGCATTGAGAAATTCAGTTCCTCGATCAGTGCGTATGGTGATGACATTTGTTGACTTCTGATTCTTCAGCTTTGTTAGCGGTTCAGGTATGCGCTCCATTGTCTCATTTTTCTTCCTTAGAAACACTGTCCAAGTAAAACGAGAGAAATTATCAGTAATTACTAGACAATATTTCCTACCATTTACACTGAGTGGAGTCACAGGTCCAAATAGGTCCATGTGTAAGAGTTGAAGAATCTTCTCAGTGGATGGAGTTTCTTTGGTCTTGAATGAAGCTTTGATCTGCTTTCCAGTTTGGCATGATCCACAAACATGGTCTTTGTCAAAGACTAGGTTAGGCATTCCTCGAACTAGGCTGTGTCTTGCAAGTCTGTTGATGACTTTGAAATTCAGGTGACTTAGCCTATTGTGCCATAACCAGCTTTGTTCTGAAGTGCTCTTTGAGACCAGGCATGTTTCAGGGGAGGTTGCTTTCCAGTCTGCTGCATAAATATTTCCCACCCTGAAGCCTTTCATTACAGTGGTCTCATCAGTGAGCTTGTTTATCCTGCACTCATCAGAACTGAAAACAACATTAAAACCTTTATCACACAACTGACTTACTGAAAGTAAGTTGTGCTTCAGGCCAGAAACATAGGAAACATCAGTTATTGAAACATTCCCTATATTGAGAGTACCATACCCTTTAGTGAAACCTTTTGAGTTATCACCAAAGGTTACCTGAGGACCATCTTTCTCAGTATAGTTGGAGAGGGCTTCTTTCTGAAATGTCATGTGCCTTGAGCATCCACTGTCAATGATCCAGCTGGAATGCTCCTTTTGTGCACCTCTCCTTGGTCCTTGGTCCTGCAATTACTGAGTCTCGGGATCTAGTTTTGAACTAGACCCAACTTCAGTATGCATGCAATGCTTTGGCATCCAATGTTGCCTTATGGTTTTAGATGCAGATGCAATCTTGGTTTTCTTCTTCTGAGACTCAGATTTCTCAGATTTCTTCTTTGGAACATATTTCATGCTTACTTCAGGCTTGGATCTTGCCTTAAAGTTAGTATGTGTATGTTGTGGTTCAGTCCATCGTTTTTCAGTATGCACTGAATGTCTTGGTGCATAATAATGGAATGGGGAAGTATAGAATTCATGGGCTCTTCTGGAGACATCAGAGTGATATGAACTAGGTGATGAATTCCTGTGTTCATATCTGTTGAAGTGTGATTCCCATCGTTGAGTTCTATGATTTCTCGAATCATAACTTCTAGGGATTGAACCATGTGAAGAGCAAGTACAGTGAGAGCACTTGGTTTTATAGTAGCGTGGTTCAGGAGACTGAAAGTATCTCCTTGTCTCATGCTTCTCAGTAGCATGTTGTTTATGAGATTGATTCCTTTTGGTCTTTGGTTTTTCAGAAACCTTAGGCTTGTCAGTTGCCTTAGGTTTCCTGAAAGCCTTCTTTTCAGTGTCAGTGTTCCCTTTAGGAACAGTATTCTTTCTGAAAGCCTGCCTTGGCTTTTCAGTGGCAGATGTTTCAGTAGACACAGGTTTTTCAGTAGCAAATTTTGCTTTCAGTTTAGGCTTTGTTTCAGTAGCAATCTTACTTTCAGTGCAAGCCTTGTCAGTGGCTTTCACGAAAGATATGATTGGAAATGTGGGCTTAGGTACCTTTAGAAAAGGCACTTTGTCCTTGTCTTGGTTGAAACCAAGACCTTTGCACTTTGATCGTTGAGATTCACTCAGTAACTGATTTGTATACCCAGATTTTGTCCATGACTCGATTTTGGTCTTATTGTACTCTATCCTTTCAGATAGAAGTTCAGTCCTTTCAGTCAATTCACGTATTTGTGAATCTTTGAACAATATCTCATTGTTCTTTGTGTCAAGATCTTTGTTCAGATTGGAGATGAGCATCTCTTGTTCTTGAGATTTTACTGAAATCTCATTCAGTTCCTTGCATATTCTTTCCACAAGTTCATCCTTCTGGATGTCAGTAGGTAGATTTTCAACAATGTTCTCAGGTCGTTTTGCTAACTTGCTTGTTAGCTCATCATGTTCATCTTTCATGTGTATGAAGATGGCTTGAAGATTTCTGAAATCTTCAGCCAACACTTCATATTCTTCTAGTGGGACAGTTGGTTCAGTTTCATCATTATCCTCAACTGGAATGACTTCAGTTGTGGATTTCTTTTCGATGATTGGTTCAGATGATGATAGAATGGATGCATATGAAGAGGAAAATTTTGTTTTTGGGTCAATATACCCTTCAGGCATGATATGAGCATAAATTACCTAAGGGACGAAGTCTCCGTTGCCCATCAGGCAGAACACTTCGTTTGACTCTTCTTCATCCTCAGTGGCCATCAAGCCAAGATCTTCATCATCTGATGAATCTGAAAAATGCTTTTCATATGTTGTCTTGGAAGGAGTGTTGATTTGATCTGGGTCATCATCAACCATCATTGCCTTCCTTTCTGCGTTCCTTTGATCTCTTCTTAGTCTGAGCTCTTCCCTTTCCTTCTTACTGAGGTCAGGGCAGTCAGGCTTGAAGTGATCTAGGGACCCACATTCATAGCAGGCACCCTTACTGAACTGCCTTTCAGGTTTGGACTGAGTTGATGTCCCTTCCTGAGTGGAAGTAGTAGCTTCAGTGGAAGGTGGAGTGGTCCTTCTTGTACGATTATCCCTGTACATCTTTTTGAATCTTCCAATTCTCATATCTGCACGTTCAAATCATTTTGCCATTAGAACATATTGTTCCATTAGTTCTGCCTTTGACATACCTTCGAGGTCAAGTCCTTCAGGCTTTGCTTCCTTGGCTGGACTCTTGTCAGCCTTGAACGCCACAGTTTCTTGTGATGAGGACACTGGAATGATGTCCTTGATTGGATTGGTGATCTCCAATATCCTTTGTCTAGTCTCATAGCTCTTCAGTATACTGAAGATAGCGGCAGTGGTGAGACTGTTGAAGTCAGGACGCCCGTTGATCTGAATTTGATATGGCAGCCAGTCTTCCCTTCGAAGACACCATACAATCTTCAGATTGATCTCCCTCTGAGTGTACTTGTCAGGTTTCAGTGCCCTGACTGAGGTGAGTATTTGCATGAATCTGAGTTCCACCTCACTGATAGATTCTCCAGGAACCTGCAGAAAAGCATCATATTTCTGACACTCTAGGGTTAGTTTATTTTCCTTTATTTCCTCGGATCCAGCGCACATTTGCTCGAGAGTTTCCCACATCTCTCTAGCAGTTTCACAATGTTGAATGTGCACCAACATTGGCCTTTCGAGCGTTCCTGATATGATATGCTTTGCATAATCATCTAGTCCACCGATTTTCTTCTCATCGGCTGTGTACTCGTTCAGTGGCTTGAACTCAGTTCCTGGATCTCTTGTTCCAGTAACTTCTTGAGGAAATGTCTTCATGATTCTTATGGGTCCTGTGGTGATCACCTGCCACATCATGACATGATGTGCCTTCAGGAAAGAGGACACTCTGTACCTCCAGTAGTCATAATCTTCCACCGAGAACATGGGTAACCTGAGAGTATTCTCCATTGATAGATTAGATAAATGCAAGTGAGTTTTCTGAAAGATCAGTTTTAAAAACCTTGGGTCTTAGAAACAGTGGTAGTTAAAACACACTGCTCTGATACCACTTGTTGGTCCCGAAACGAGTGAAACTGAGTGTATGGGGGGGGGGGGGGAATACACCAGTCAATTTTCAGTTTAAAAAACTTTTCTGTGTCTCCTGAACTGAAGGGAGGTGTTTCAGTTAGAGTGATAACTCAGATAGGAATCCTTCAGTCTACACTGAGTGTTTGACTGATGGACTAATATCTTAAGTGTGCGGAATGTGGTGGCTTTAAATCTTACTCGTTTGTTTCAGAAAACTTAATGCAATGTTTCTCTTTTCACTTAATCAATATTCAGTTGATGTTATAAATAAGAGTATGGAATACTGAATTTAAATGAGACAGAGAGACAGAGATTTGGTTTGCGTGGTTCGGAGATAAAAAACTCCTACGTCCACGAGTACTCGATGTTAGTCGAGGGTTTCCAACTTAATGGAGAGATAACAATCTTACAGTGATCAACCGTGAAGGTTGAATTTACAGACAAACTGATCACTACTAGCTTAGAACTAAGTCTAATACTAAGATTGTTCTTCGGTTACAGAAAGATCGCTAAGAACACTAAAGAATGGAAACTGAAAGCTTGAAGTGTTCTGACTGAGAGCTTGAGAGCTTGAATGCAGTTATAGCGATAGCGAGTG
The DNA here is from genome assembly GCA_026898415.1 of Leonotis leonurus. Classification (NCBI taxonomy): domain Eukaryota; kingdom Viridiplantae; phylum Streptophyta; class Magnoliopsida; order Lamiales; family Lamiaceae; genus Leonotis; species Leonotis leonurus. The sequence continues at coordinate 3,431 of JAPKLX010002397.1, read as the reverse complement.
AGAGTATTGGGTAACCGGTAGTTGAAGCGTTCAAAATAGCGGGATATATATAGTGCTCTCTCAAAGATGTAGCCGTTGTGAGACAGAGCTTGAATTTGAATTCTTCCCGTTGGAGTCTTCGTCCTTTTTGCCATTTTTGGTGTCTACAGAAAGATCTTGTTCACCTACTGAGATTTTTGCCATAAAAGGAAATGCCTACGAGCTAGGCTATCTCTCAGTGGAAACTTCAGTGGAGACTTCAGTCTGAACATTCAGTACTGGTCTTCAGTTTAGAACTTCAGGTTGACCTTCAGTACTGGACTTCAGTTTGGCAGGGACTTGGCTTCTAGCTTCAACTTCAAAACTTCAGGACAGACTTCAGAGGAGAAGGTCCTTCAGTTTTGGGGCAGTCTTGAATCTTCAGTGAGGATGTCCTTCAGTGTACCTGAAAAATTAGAACTCCCTAACATATGAGTTCTTAGACAAAACACTAAGATTCAGTATTGGTCTTACTACATCTTTTCAGGGGAGGTATTGGAATCTGAATCAAAATACTTATAAAATATTTCCCAACAATTTCCCCCTTTTTGATGATGCCAATACCTAACCTGAAAACATCTATCTAAGTTAAGAAATTCCCCCTAAACTGGAGAATACTTAAACTTATAAGAAAAGATGGGTTAGTTAACAGTTAGGTAAATCAAACCAAAAAAAAATTAAAGTAATCAGAGCCTGGACAACTAGATGGTTGTCATCAGGTTGAGATCAAAGATAGACAAAAATTGTATTTCATTCATTAATAAGTTTCAGTACAGATTGTTCAGTTTAGAAATGAATACAAGAAATTAAGTTCAGAACTAAAGGCACGGTAACTGAAAGTCCATCCTTGTCTTTTACTGCTTGTTATTTTCATCATCTTTCAGGCGATTCTGCCCTTTCTTCTTCTTCATCTTTGTCAGCTTCTTCTTCTTCATTCACTGGGTTTTCAGGTTCTGTCCCTTCCCCCTTATTGGCATCAGCAGTTGGGTCAGGAGGGGGTTGATCATCAACCCAGGGAACAGTAGGAACACCAGGAAATAGATAGTCTATGCCGTGTTCAGTAACAATGTTTTGACAAAATTGCTCGATGTGGCTAATGCGAGCACGGCAGTTTGATATAACAAGATCAGGGGCTGTATTCTTGGATAACCTTTTGCGTACAGTGGTGCAAGCCTTCATTGCTGAAGAACTGGCAGAGTCAGCAATAGACTTGGCACGCTCAGCCAGGACAAAAGCAGAATCTGCACGTTTCGCGGCTGTCCTGAGGCGGGATCGCTGGCGGGCAATGGATTTGCCATGTGCAGTGCAGATAGTGGAGAGCTCTTTGTAGGCATTGTCGAAGTCTGAGCGAAGAGAGGCAGTGTTGGCTCGATTGTGGTTGCATGATAGAATGAGCCTGTTGATTTTTGTAGAGTCTGGAGTACGGGCAGTGATCTCTTTCTGTACGGAATCAGTCAGGATTGGCATTTGAGACTTCAGTGCAGCCTGAATTTGATTAGGAATATCAGCACTAAGTACAGAAAGCTCTTTCTTCAGTTGTGCATTTTCTTCAGTGAGCACTTGGATGGTGTTCTGAAATTTGAGGGCTTGTGCTGCTAGTTGTTCAGAGTATGTTGCCTGGAGGGCGTTGATCATTGCAGAAGTTTGATTTGACATGCGTGAACTCTCAGCATCAAAATGCTTCTTGAGTTCAGAGGCAACAAAAGTGCGATGAGCTCCAACAAAATCATCATCTGAGGTAGGAGCCTCAGGAAGAGAAGTTCCAGCAAAAGAAGGCACAAGGGCCATAGAGTGAGTGGGAGCAGAAGATGAAGGACCAGTAGAGGTTGTCCGTCGAGCGTATGCACGGCCGGCTGAAGATTCAGCGTGAGCCAGCTGAGCCTCAATCAGTGCCTCAGCATTAAGGAATGCGTCATGGGCGTCAGTGAATTGAAAACATGCTTGGAGATCAGCTTCCTCAAGCAAGAAGGCACTCATGCCATATAATTGAATCTTGAAATCAAGTGCTTGAGAATCCAGGAAGCGGATGGTTCTCCAGGTCCAGAGTTGCTGGCAGGCTTGGGCGAGTTGGGTGTGGTTATACAGTTCAGGAAAAGTTGTGGTGAGGTGTTTGATGGATTGCAACTCAATATTATTGAGATATTGTTGAGCGTGAGTTGCAATAGGTTCAGTGGGTTCAGAGGAGGAGGCATGGGCATGTGTTTCATTGCATGGGGGTTCAGTTTCAGTAGGTGTTTGAGATGGTGGTTCAGTGACAGTGGGGGGTGAAGAAGGTTGTGAAAGTTCAGTGGGGGGGAGGAAGGTTGAGTTTGGACAGGAAGAGTTTCAGGGTGAGTTGGGTTAGGGTCAGTGCGGGGTGGTGAGGGGGGTGTTGGTTCAGGTGAGGGAGACTTGGTCGGGGGTTCAGGATGAGTGGTGTGAGGTGGTGGAAGAGATTTGGGTTCTTGAGTGATGAAAGATTGGTGAATTTCAGTGAAAGATGGAGTGGGTATAAGGGTTGGTGGTGTTTGTTGGGTTTGAGTTTCAGGGGAGGATAGATAGGTAGAAGGTGAAGGGGATTTGTGAGGAGAGGGGATGTGGGTTTGAGGTTCAGACTGGGTGGGAGGGGAGTGAGGAGATGATGTAGTGTGAATTTCTGAAAATGAGGGAGTGGGGATAAGAGTAGGTGGAGGTAGAACGGTTGCAGTGTCAGTTGGGGATTCAGTGGGAAGGGAAGAAGTATGAGTTTCAGAGGGTGGTTTTGGAGATGGGGGTTGTGAAGAAATGATAATGGGTTCATGTTGAGGAGAGGAGATGATGATGGGTTCAGTGGGGGTGAGAAGGGGCGAAGAAGACTTGAGAGGGGAGGAAGGTTTACCTGAAGTGTGAATGATTTGAGAGAGAAAGAGAGAATCTTTAGGAGAGAGGTGGCGTTGAGGTGATGGGTTATCGGACAGGCGGAGGAGAGTGCGAGGGCGTTTAGCGAGCCGGAACTGGGGTTCCTCGTCCTCAGATTGAGGTGGAGGAGGAGGAGAGTCTTCATCAACCAAGGCCAAGGGCCTTTTCAGTTTCAGAACGCCTTGAGGGCGTTTGATCAGTTTTCTCTTCTTCTTTAGTTTTATTGGACTTATCTTGGGAGGTGAAGGAGGTGCATCTTCATCGTATTCCTCTATGGCCTGAATGGGATCCACATCGAGAGGAGGGATGTCAGCCTCCATCTGAATGGCTCTCACTTTGCCATACATGGATGTAAGCACATCCAGGTTTGAGCTAAAAAGAAGCCTCTGCTCAAATGGTTTGTGGGCAGAGAAGAGCTTCTCAGCGTTCTTAAAACGTGCTTCAAGCAAAACTGACACCTTGGTGGCAAGGTTCAGTGTGTCTGTCCCAGTCATAGTGATTCCATCCTTGACTTCCTTCAGCTTCTGAGCTTCAGC
>JAPKLX010002572.1:0-12652 GCA_026898415.1 Leonotis leonurus | reverse complement strand
ATAGCAGGATAATGGCTTGAATTCACGTACTTCTTTCTGGAGGTGAATGTGGTATTTATAACCCCTTTGAAGGAACTATCCGTTGGAGACGAAGATGTCCTTCTTCTTTGCACAATGTTTGGAACGAGCTGCTCATCCTCTAGTAATGAGTTGAAACAATCTGTTGGTAGTATCGAGCAGCGGGCTGGTCTTTAGAACGATCAGTGCGCCTTACGGCCAAACTTATCATCCAGAAAAGAGATAATGTCGCCCTCAACATTTTGCAGACCGAGGGCATCGTTGATTCCTTCAGCAGAGAAATAAAAAACAGTGTTGTAGAAACACACTTTGGCATACTTCGGCGAGTCCCGATTGCCAAACATCCTGTGCAAATTACCGTAGAAATGACGGACAATCGTATTAACTTAAGGATGGTTGTGATATACCGTACTCAGCAGACCCCGAGTTTTGAAGAACTCGAGCAAGTTTTTCTCATCGAATGAGACCTCATCAACTGACCTTTCACATACACAGGGAGCGTTCTAAATGCGCTTCCATTTTACTGCGGCAGTCTCATCATAAAACTGTATACTCAAAGCATGAGTGGAGTCCAGAGGAAAATCGCCCGCGTCAGACTGTTCCGAGACATGGGGAGGCTGGACCATCAAAGGTTGTTTTCCTTCTTTGACAGCGGTGCGCTTGATCTGGGCGACAGCATCATCAACGGATGTAGTCACAATAACAGTAGTGTCGGGCTCCTTTTTCACAACGGTGTCAAGGCAAGGACGTTTGGGGGCGGATGAAACCTCTTCGTCACTGTCATCATTGAGGAAAACAGTGTGCACATGAGTCTTGGATTTCTTGGACTGACCAGTAGGTGTGGACAGACGGGAGCCCCGAGTGAAAGGTTTTCTGGGCTGGTCCACCGGATGAGACTGGTGGGACATAGGGTGCGTCGGGGCTGAGTCTGCAGGAATGGCTGGAGAGTCAGTGATAACCGGAGGGACACCCGGAGTAGGGAGCTCCTCTACCGGGACTGGAGTGGGAACTGGTGGGACATCAGTGGACCGCGGAGAGAGAGGGACTGTAGCGACCTGTGGGTTCTCGATGACCAATGGAGCCGACGGGGTTTCTACAACTGGTGGAGTCGGTGCAGCATGTGCTTGAATTTCTTGGAGGAATTGAGGGTTTGCTGCAATGAGGGCTCTTAGGATCACGGTGAGAATGGTGTTGGCAGCCATTAGACACAGTAAAAGAAAATGGAAAGTACACAAGAAAGAACAGACTGTGGGGTTGGATGAAGTGAGTGAAGTGGAGAATATGACAAACCGAAGTATGTTTTAAGTCTAGGAAACAGAAGAGATATCATCTTGGGATATGAACGGATATGAGAGAGAGAGTGGGATAGGTGGTTTCTCTAGGGTTTCGTGTGATGGGTGACAGCTGCTGAAAAAGTAATGATGAGGGAGCAGAAAAAATAGACTGGCGACGGTTCACATATGGGGATAGGTATTCCATTTCATTTCCTCCCTGACACAACCAAGAACACGCTACTAGAATGTTATAACCCACTATAACAAGAGAGGGAGCGGTGTGTGAGGGATACTGGATCATGCAGGACTTCAAACACAAGTTGCTGATAGAGATGTTGTAGGAACATTTTTAGAAAGACAACATTTGGAGAAAATAGTCTAACTTGCTCTGTTGTGCTAACATCTCTGTAACATCCACCCAGTTTATATAGATACAATAGGTGCAGAACTACAAGAATCCAAGGGTTAGTGAGCGTAGAGTGCATCGTCGCAGCGAACGCCGTGCTCCTAGCCTTTCACCCTTGAAAGCAGTTGCAGTTGCAATCCTTTTGTAAGGTAGCATCATCGCAGCGAACGCCGTGCCCCCAAACAACTTGGATTGTTTACCACACAGTTACATAAAACATATATAGAAGAATACATGGCATCTGTACAAAGAGCGTGTTAGCTAAGATGTTATACCAGCAAGTTAAACAACACAAGCTACACCCTTTGATATAGATAGCAGTGAGATGGGTGTAGCATAAAACACACATTTAGTGGTAAAAACACAGACCAAGAGACTTCCGTAAGTATACGAACCTTTGATATTTTGGGTTTAGCTTGATACCCGACACATACACTTACACTAAACATCAGATCTGGGCGAGTAGATGTTAGGTACAGTAGGCTCCCTATCATTGATCTGTAGAGTGTTGGATCAACATCCTCTCCAGTATCATCCTTTGTTAGCTTGTCAGTAGATCCTATGGGGGTCCTCATGTGTTTGGCTCCTTCTAGGTTAAAACGCTTTATCATCTCTTTGGCATACTTGCTTTGAGAGATAAAGATACCATCGTTTCCTTGTTTAACTTGAAGTCCAAGGAAGTATGTGAGTTCTCCTACCATGCTCATCTCAAATTTCATAGACATTGCACCTGAAAAATTATTGAGCATGTTACGTGATGTAGAACCGACAATCATAACATCAACAAAGATTTGAGTAATAAGGATGTGTTGATTTTCCCTTTTGATAAACAAGGTTCTGTCAGCATTGCCTCTCACAAAACCGTATTTGAGAAGAAAGTTTGTGAGATGTCCATACCAAGCACGTGGTGCTTGTTTTAGTCCATACAAGGCCTTCTATAGTCGAAAGGCATAATCTGGCTTGTGGGGATCCTCAAACCCTTTTGGTTGTTCAACATAGACTTCCTCCTTAAGTTCTCCGTTGAGAAATGTTACCTTCACATCCGACTGATATAGATTGATGTTGAGATGACATGCAACAACAAACAACAATCGAATGGACTCAATTCTTGCTACTGGGGCAAATGTGTCATCAAAGTCCACCCCTTCGACTTGAGTATACCCTTGAGCCACCAATCGTGCTTTGTTTCGTACAATTGTTCCCTTCTCATTAGATTTGTTCTTGAAAATCTACTTTGTGCCGATAATATTTCTATTGGCTGGTCTGGGAACAAGGTACCAAAAATCACTACGAACAAAATGATTTAGTTTTTCATGCATAACATTTATCCACAACTCATCAGTCAATGCTTCCTTAACATTTTTTGGTTCAAACTTGGAGACAAAACACGTTACGCCATCAATTGTAGAGCACACAGAGTACATACATGTCATTTCTCTATAGTTAATCGGCTGTTTACTTCTGGTCTGAACACCATCCTCAACATTTCCTGCCTATTTCTGTGTTAGGTGGAGCAGTTTGCACCTCAACAGGAGGTATAACGACTCTCCCTTGATATACGTCATCTTCTGCTTCCACCTCTTTGTCCACATCACCTGCGTCATCAAAGACAACATTAACATATTCTTGTATTGTCTTAATGCGAAGGTTAAATACCTTATAAGCTACGCTGTTTGTTGAGTACCCAACAAATACTCCTCCGTCGCTCTTATCATCAAACTTTGTTAGATACTCACGATCATTTAAGATAAAGCACACACACCCGAAAATACAAAAATATTTTAGGTTAGGTTTTCTTCCCTTAAGCAGTTCATACGGTATTTTGAACGAGCCTGGTCGAATGTTGACTCGATTGTTGGTGTAACATGCGATTTTTACTGCCGCAGCCCAAAAATGTTTCACCATTTGTTTTGAGCTCAGCATAACCCTTGCCATCTCAATCAAGGTTCTATTCTTGCGTTCGACCACCCCATTCTGTTGTGGGGTTTTTTGTGCTGCAAACTCTTGGCATACTCCATTTTCATCACAGAAACTTGTGAATTGTGAATTCTCAAACTCACGGTCATGATCAGACCTTATACGAGATATTTTAGCATCAAATACATTAGCAATGCGAGCAAACATATTTCTAAACATTTCAAATGTTTCAGATTTTTCACGTAAAAAATAGGTCCATGTGAATCGGGAGAAGTCGTCTACCACAACTAATACATACCTTTTACCACCAATGCTTTCAATTTCCATGGGTCCTACAAGATCCATATGTAGAAGTTCAAAGCATCGGTTGGTCCCAAAGTGTTGTTCATGTTGCTGTAGAGCAGGGTGTGATGCATGTAATTATTTTCCTTTTTGACAGTCTCCACACACAATCTAGTCTACCTTCCCAAGTTTGGGTAGGCCTCGTACTGCATCCATCTTGACTAACCTGCCAAGATTTTGAAAATTAGTATGGCCTAATCATTTGTGCCAGAGTATAACATCATCAACTTGTGCCTTGTTGCATTTTGGGTTATCAGTCATATAACAATTGTCTGATGACCTTTGTCCTTTCATAATGCACAAGTTTCTGTTATTGTAGACTTCACAGGCCTCTTTAGTGAATTTCACAAGAATGTTACCATCACATAATTGACTTATGCTGATTAAGTTTGCCATAAGCCCCTGAACATGATACACATTTGTTAAAGCAGGTAAACCAGGAACATTAAGTGTACCTTTTCCTATAATTTTACCTTTTCAACCTCCACCGATGGAAACATTTCCTCCTTCGTAAATCTTGATGTTATTTGGAATGTTGACCTAACATTTGTGTTTTTGTGTTCTTCAAAGGAATGTTGGTTAAGCTCCTAGCTCAACATAACAAGTGGTGATGACTTGGCTCAACAACCACGTTGAGTGCTGACTCGGTAGCGTTGAAATAGCTCACGAAGACTGGAGTAAAGACCAAGTCTTGCCATGCAGTTGAGATATTTATGATAGTGGAATTCCGTTCCACAAATCCAGGAGTCAACAACCAACTGAAGTGGTTCCACAATTCCAGGCTGTTATGCGGAGACAACAACTGAACTGCAAGAATTGTGGAAAATATGGGCTGACAGTTGCTATATTCGTGGATCCAAGCCCATGTAGTCTATCTATAAATACAAAATTCATTCTTTCAGTAGATAGACGTTTTTTTGCAGATTAATTTCGTAGTTTTCATTCTGTATGTTTCTTAGATCTTAAGAATATACATTTAGTGTTTTAGTAATAGTGTTGCTCAACATTGTAATAGCTCAACACTTGTTTTAATTATTCTTTTTAGCCGTAAGGCTTTCGTGTACGTTATTAATTTATATAACCTACGCAAAAATATCTCTGTGTCTTCTACTTTATATTCCGCAACTTTTTCATTTTGAGTGGTTGATACACTTTCAAGTGGTATCAGAGCCTTCACTCGACACACTGAGTGTGGTCCTGACAGTATCATGATTCTAACACATCAATAGATCCAAACAATATTGGAGTATTTCGGCCTCCGGTCTTGGATGGCTCGAATTACTCATACTGGAAGACACGCACCCGCTCATACATTAAGTCTTTAGACAAAAGAGCGTGGATTTCTATGGAGAATGGGTAGTCACCACCAAAAGCCACTGACGCATAGGGTGATGTGGTCCCAATACCACAAAGCTCCTGGTTGCGTGATCAAGTTGATGCTGCTACGATTGATGATCGCGCTCTGAACGCTATACTCTCAGCAGTTGATACAAATATGTTCAAACTGATCAAGAACTGTACGTGTGCTAAAGATGCTTGGGATATTCTGTAAAGGCATTGTGAAGGCGACACCAACATCTAGAAATCACGTCTACGTATCCTCACCTCTCAATTCGAGAACATGTAGATGGAGGAAGATGAAGATATTTCCAGCTACACAAAGAGGATTCTTGACATTTCGAATGAGTGTCAAGATCTGGGAGATTCTTTTAGTAATAAAGTCCTTGTTTCCAAAGCACTTCGCACGTTACCGCCTAGGTTTGATATGAAGGTAACAGCCATTGAAACATCACATGCTGTGAACACACTTGAGTTCACGGACCTCATGAACTCCTTCAAGACCTATGAGATGAATTTAGAAGCGAGAGGCACATTGTACACGAAGGAGATGATGTTGCCATGATCACCAGAAAATTCAATCGGATGGTGAGAGGATTCAACCGAGACAAAAAAAAAGGCCCAAGGAACGAGATATACCACGTTTGGAGTACTACCAATCTCCAAAGAATGATAACAGTCAAAGAAAATCTCCTGTTAGGAAAACACACTCTCATCACCTTCGTGCAGTAAGTTAACTGACATAATGGAATCCAGTGAATCCGAAGAAGTGGAAGAGATCCACGAAAGAGATGATGTTGCCATAATCACCAGAAAATTCAATCGGATGGTGAGAGGATTCAACCGAGATAAAAAAGAAAGGCCCAAGGAACGATATATACCATGTTTGGAGTACTACCAATCTCTAAAGAATGATAACAGTCAAAGAAAACCTCCTGTTAGGAAAACACCTCACAACGAAGTGTTTAAGTTCAGCTCCTCTAAGCTCGACAATGTACAATGCCATGAATGTAGAGGATTTGGACACTTTGCGAATCATTGTGCCAACACTGTTATTTTTAAGTCTGATGTTATTTGGAATGTTGACCTAACATGTGTTTTTGTGTTTCTTCACAGGAATGTTGTTGTTGACCTTAGCATCCAAATCCACAGTCACATGGAAAGCTGATTTGGCAATGACTCAGCGTCCAGGCCCACAGCCACGTGAAAAGCTAACTTAGCGTCTCTTGAAAGACATGCGAAGACTTGGAGATTACGAAGAATAGGAACACTTCTCACAACGAAGTATTCAAATTCAGTTCCTCTAAACTCGACAGCGTACAATGCCATGAATGTAGAGGTTTTGGACACTTTGCAAATCAGTGTGCCTACACACTTCGAAAAAGGGGTAAATCCTATTGGGTATCCTGGAATGATGATGAGCATGAGTTCTTTGAAGATGTTTATGAGAAATTGTTTGAGAGCGTAGCACTACATGTAACAATGCCCCCTCATGACAAATCAGGCCAAAACGCAGATACTGACACCTTCTCAGAAAGGTATGACTCTAACTATTACTCTACATTGTTTTGTTTAAATGCCTCTGTTGATGGTGCAGGAAGTGTTGAGGATGACATAGATCCCACATATGGTGAAGAATGTGATGACAATGCCTTCTCGATAATCCAAGGGTTAAAAAGGTTGTATGATGAGCTGTTGGGAAAATGGAAACATCAAGCATGAGATCTGCTGACCGCAACAGCTGAGATAACACAACTCAAAGAAGTTCAAGCAAAACAGGAGGTTTTGATCGCACAACGTGACATAGAGCACACCAAAGTAAAATCCCAACTTGAAGAGGCACAACTGACCATTCGAAAATGGAATACTAGGACTTATTCACTTCAAGAGATCATGGACAGCACAAACCCAAGCAAAAGGGGCCTCGGATATGCTGCACCAACTATGTTCTGTCGTGGGTCCACATCGGCAGGAGAAACATCCAATACCAAAGCAGATGCTGTGCTCACAGACCCACCAACACAGACAAAGCAAAACACCTCTCAAGCAGAAAAAAGGTAAGAAAGGTAAGAGAAAGAGTAAGAGACGTAGAAGGAAATATGTGTGTCATTACTGTCTCAAACCAGGCCACATAAAACCTTTTTGTTATCAAAAGAAAAGGGATGACAAGTCATATTCTAAGCTGCCACAGCAACCCAAAATGGTATGGGTAAAGAAAGCCGATCTAACATGTAATGTTATGTATACAGCATTGAAAACTAACATTTCAGGTTCTTGGTACTTTGACAGCAGATGTTCACATCACATGACAGTTAACAAAACATTCCTTTCCAACTATGAGACTTATGATGGAGGAAATGTTTCCTTCGGTGCAGGTTCAGAAGGTAAAATCATAGGGAAAGGTACACTTAATGTTCCTGGTTTGCCTGCTTTAACAAATGTATATCATGTGCAAGGACTTATGGTAAATTTGATTAGCATAAGTCAACTAAGTGATGGTAACATGCTTGTAAAATTCACTAAAGATGCATGTGAAGTTTACAATAACAGAAACTTGTGTATCATGACAGGTCAATGATCATCATATAATTCTTACATGACTGATAATCTAAAGTGCAACAAGGCTCAAGGTGACGATGTTATACTCTGGCATAAAAGATTAGGTCATACTAACTTTCATAATCTTGGCAGGTTAGTCAAGATGGATGCCGTGCGAGGTCTACCCAAACTTGGGAAGGCAGATCAGATCGTGTGTGGAGACTGTCAACGAGGAAAATAATTACATGCTTCAAATCCTGCTTTACAACACTATGAACAATACTTTGGGACCGACCGATGTTTTGAGCTTCTACATATGGATCTTGTAGGACCCATGAAAGTTGAAAGCATTGGTGGTAAACGGTATGTATTAGTCGTGGTAGATGATTTTTCCAAATTCACATGGACCTATTTCTTACATGAAAAATCTGAAACATTTGAGGTATTTAGAAATGTGTTTGCCTGTGTAGCTAATATGTTTGATGCTAGAATATCTCGCATAAGATCTGATCATGGTCGTGAGTTTGAGAACTCGTAATTTACAACCTTCTGTAACGCAAAAGGAGTGTACCAAGAGTTTGCAGCACCAAAGACTCCACAGCAAAATGGGATGGTCGAACGCAAGAATAGGACCTTGATTGAGATGGCAAGGGTTATGCTGAGCTCAAAACAAATGGCGAAACGTTTTTGGGCTGAGGCGGTAAACACTGCGTGTTACATCAGCAATCGAGTCAACATTCGACCAGGCTCATTCAAAACGCCGTATGAGCTAGTTAAGGGAAGAAAATCTAACCTAAAACATTTTCGTGTTTTTGGGTGTGTATGTTTTATTATAAATGATCGTGAGTATCTAACAAAATTTGATGATAAAAGTGACAAAGGGATATTTGTTGGGTACTCAACAAACAGTGTATCTTATAAGGTATTTAATCTTCGCATTAAGACAGTACAAGAATCTGTTAATGTTGTCTTTGATGACGCAGGCGATGTGAACAAGGAGGTGGAAGCAAAAGACGACATATATCAAGGGGCAGCTGTTCTACCTCCTGTTGAAGCTCAAACAGCTCCACCTAACACAACATCCAGCAGTGCTGAGGAAAATAATAGTACACCACAGGAATCAGAAGACGAACAAAATGAGGGTCAAGAGGTGATTCCCCGCAGAGAACCTCCAGGAAGGGTTAGAGAAAACCATCCGCTATCTCAAGTCATAGGAAATGTTAAGGATGGTGTTCAGACTAGACGTAAACAGCTAGTCAACTACAGAGAAATGATGTGTATGTACTCTGTGTGCTCTACAATTGATGGCGTAACATGTTTTGTCTCCAAGTTTGAACTAAAAAATGTCAAGGAAGCATTGACTGATGAGTTCTGGATAAATGCTATGCATGACGAACTAAATCAGTTTGTTCGAAGTGATGTTTGGTACCTTGTTCCCAGACCTGCCAATAGAAATATTATCGGCACAAAGTGAATTTTCAAGAACAAATCTAATGAGAAGGGTAAAATTGTACGAAACAAAGCACGATTGGTGGCTGAAGGGTATACTCAAGTTGAAGGGGTGGATTTTGATGATACCTTTGCCCCAGTCGCAAGAATTAAATCCATTCGGTTGTTGCTTGCTATTACATGTCATCTCAACATCAGTCTATATCAGATGGATGTGAAGGCGGCATTTCTCAACGGCGAACTAAAGGAGGAAGTCTATGTTAAACAACCGAAAGGGTTTGAGGATCCACACAAGCCTGACTATGTCTTTCGACTGAAGAAAGCACTGTATGGTCTTAAACAGGCACCACGTGCTTGGTATGAACATCTCACAAATTTCCTTCTCAAATACGGGTTTGTGAGAGGCGGTGTGGACCGAACATTGTTTATCAAAAGGGAAGATCAACACATTCTTAATACTCAAATCTATGTTGATGATATGATTGTCGGTTCTACCTCACGTAACATGCTTAATCATTTTTCAGGTGCAATGTCTACAAGATTTGAGATGAGCATGGTGGGAGAACTCACTTACTTCCTAGGACTTCAAGTAAAACAAGGACAAGATGGCATCTTCATCTCTCAAAGCAAATATGCCAAAGAGATGATAAAGCGTTTTAACCTTGAAGGAGCCAAACACATGAAAACCCCAATGGGCTCTACGGAAAAGTTGACTAAAGATGATGCTGGAGAGGATGTTGACCCAACACTCTACAGATCCATGATAGGGAGTCTGCTGTACCTAACATCCACCCGTCCAGATCTGATGTTTAGTGTATGTGTATGTGCCAGGTATCAAGCTAAACCCAAGGTATCCCATATTAAAGCTGTCAAGAGAATCATTAGGTATGTTGCTGGAACATTAGATTTAGGAATTTTTTTTCTCTAAACACATGAATATGAGCTTGATAGGGTTTAGTGATTCTGATTGGGCTGGAGATGTGGATGATAGGAAGAGTACAAGTGGAGGTTGTTTTTACCTTGGGAACAATATCGTGTCATGGCATAGTCGTAAGCAAAACTGTGTGTCCTTATCCATTGCTGAGTCTGAATATGTTGCAGCAGGCAGTTGTTGCACACAACTACTGTGGCTCAAACAAATGCTTAGTGATTATGGCCTAGATAACAATGACCTGGTTGTGTACTGTGACAATATGAGTGCTATAAAAATTTCTAAAAATCCAAGATAGCACTTGTGTAGGCTTTATTATTGCTACTCTTGTATTATAGCACTTGCAATACATATGGTTATCTCTTTATACAACAATGTATTCTATAGAGTCTACATGACTTATACTATATATATATACATATATTTATTTACTTATGTACATGACTAATACTTTACTATATATCTTGTTTAATACAAGATCATTAAAAATTCTTCATAGTATCTTAATACTTAAGGTAATATCAATTTGAGTTTGCTTCAATTAATTCTGACCCGTGCAAGTTTTTGTATCACACTCGGTTACTTATGAATTATTCCTTAGAATCTCAGTTTACTAATTGAATACGAGAACGTCTAATCCGAGAACCTTGAATTAAATCAGGGTTAAGAATAGCGGGGCATTACATCCTACCCCTCTAATTAAAAATTTCGTCCCGAAATTTGCATGTTCCTATCAAACAGCTCGAGGTACTTTTCTCGTATCTTTTTTTCAAGCTCACACGTGGCTTCTGCTTTTCCATGTTGTATTCATATGACTTTCACTAAGTTTATCGACTTGCTTCTTAGTTGTTGCATTTTCCTATCTAAGATAGTTTCGGGCTTTCCTCTAGCATGCATTTTCTAAGTTGTGACTGTGACGTATGGGAATGTTGCAAACGCTTTAGAATCTTTTGGCCATTAAGTCAGTCTATTTCTAAAGCTATGTTCAGTCTTTTCTTCATTTCTTGGGCCTCTTCCCCCTCCTCTTGGACGTCCAGCTCTTCTTACTAATTATTATTTGATTATATGAGTGCAATAACACTACTGGTTATACTCTTAAAACACCGTATCTTCTTATCTCGTGAATAAGGGTTTGATTTATTGTCAAACTCTCTTTCTAACTAGAGCTCATAGCTAATAATCGATGATCATAGTTTCTTAAAGGTTTTAGTATGAGATAGTTATGGTTTAGAATTCTTGGGAATTCTAGTGTAATATCCCGCTATTCTACTAGCAGTTATCATATATTGAAAATCAGAATAAGAAAATTTCGTTATAAAAGATCAAAATATCGATTAGCTAATCGATATTTGTAGCTATTATTCGTGCACATTATAATTATTAGAGTAATGATAGATATTATGTGGGCTCGTTTAGATAATGAGGTTATTCAAAAAGACAAAATTAAATAATTTCTTGCGTTGCATAATTGATTCTGGTGCAATGTGGTAATTAAAAGCTATTTTCAATTCATGACTAAAGCTTTAAGAATATTGATATCTTAATGAGACGCTAGTTATTCACCTAAAATATGTTATACCAAGGTAGTAGTATATTGATATACTATATAGATGTATATTACTTGTATTGATAAAGTAAGGACACATGGAAGGTGTTATTGATTTATTTATATTAGATAATTGATAAATTAATTCCATATAGTACAAAGAAAATATTAATGTTTGAAAAGATGATCATACAATGATTTATATACACATATATATAGCATATAAAAGTTGGATATAATTATTCAATAGCATCTTAGATACTAAATATGATTAACTTATAGTATCTAATATGTGAATAAAGCAGTAGGTATGTTGATACAGATTAGTTATTTGCATAAAATAGTACATAAGTAATAAATAAAACACACATATATATATGAGTGTACAGTATGCTACAGGAGTGTATAATAAAAATAAAATACAATCAGAAATAAATTAAACCAACTAGTAAAGAAATAGGCTGAAGACCTATAAATGCAGAATACAGATTTGGCAAAAAGGCAAATCTTTAAACAGAAATATTACAGATTTTCTGTAGATATAAATCTGTAAAGTAGTTTACAAATTATTAAATAAAAGAAACTGTGTGAGGAAGTCTTCCTTGATGGAAGAGAGAAAGGAATAGGAATAGTACTCCCACATGTAAGATGCACTCTTTCCTTTGAATATCTGCACATAATTAGATATCATGCCCAAAAGTCAGTAATATACAGCAATATACAGCAACAAACTCTATGTTGTAGACTAAGGCTAGGTACAGATAGGAAGATACGAAAGATTTTTCAAAGATCTTAACAACAACACTCAAGTGCATTAGAGATATCTCCTTATGCAGAAACATAGAACTTCAATCACATTTCAAAATTTAGAACATATACATATTTTAAAAAAA
>JAPKLX010001236.1:0-24144 GCA_026898415.1 Leonotis leonurus | reverse complement strand
TGTATTCCCCCCCCATACACCAAACCTTGCTCTTTCGGGACCAACAAGTGGTATCAGAGCAGTGGTTCATACGACCATTGTTTTGTTTTCACAAGGTTAATACCTGCGTGGTCAACTTGAATAGATCTAGAAAATCTTTTCATCATCTGCATACTATCTGTTATGGAATCATCTGTTATCAGGGCATGCGAAGAATTCTCCATCCAAGGTTACAGAGAATGGAGCTTCAGAATCAAGATGTGTCTCAAAGCTCATCACTGCCTGATGTGGAAGGTAATAGAAGAAGGACCTTTGGCTATTACAGAAGAAACCACTCGTATCACTGAAACAGGAGCAGTCAAGGAAACTGTACTGAAAGACCCCAGAAAGTATACTTCTGAAGAAAGAAGAGAAGCAAACCTTGATGATTTTGCTAAAGGAGTTATCTCCAGTACTGTGAAAGGAGTTCATCTGGCCAAGATCCAAGATCTTGATACAGCCAAAGAAATGTGGGAAGCACTAAGAGATCTCAGCCTAGGATCTGAAGCTATGATCGAGAACAAGCTATCCCTAGCATGTAATAAGTTCGATGAATTCAAAATGAAGCCTGGAGAAACCATTGAACAAATGAAGAACAGGTTCACTGAAGTATTACTTGAAGTGTCTGCCTTCAAAAAGGATAAGTACACACAGAGAGAGAAGAACCTCAAGATTCTTAGAGCTTTACCACCAAGCTGGGAAATCTATTCAGCTATGCAACCTCTACGTGCTGATTTCAATGATCTGTCTGTAGAAGCACTATTTGATCATCTAGCTGTCCATGAATGTGATATCAGAAGGATACATGGAACAGATCATTCCTCCAGCAAGAAGAATGAAACTAGCACTAAGAAGGAGAAAGAGACTGCCTTCAAAGCGAAGTGCAAAACAGATGAATCAACTTCATCTACTGCATCAGAAGAAGGAGGATATGATAAGTTACTGAAAGAATTCTCATTGATTGCTAAGAGAATGGACAAGATGGAAGTCAGATCAAGAAAGTATCGTAGATTCTACAAAGACAACAAGAATAGATACCAGAAAAATAAAGAGACAGAACAACCTGTTAACAGAACAGAAAGTAAAGGCAATAGCAAGTTCACTAACCCTGCTGATTATACTTGCTATGGTTGTGGAAGAACAGGTCATTTCAAAACAGACTGTCCTGATCTATCCAAAAGCCAGAGAGAAGAACTAAGAGCTAAGAGAGACAGAAAACTTAAAGCTCAACGTAAAGCTATGATAGCAGAAGAGGACTCCAGCAGCTCAAGCCATTTAACAGACAGTTCATCAGAAAATGATGAAGCCTTTTATGCTGGAGAAACAGACAATGAATGGGATGAATGCTTTGCAGGACTAGACAACGGTCTAGATGATGTAGAGGTAAATTCCTGCAACTCTAACTCTTCAAATAATACTGATCTGGAACAGGAAACAGAAGATCAAGATGAATATTCTTGGGATGAAGTTAATGAGATGTTCAAGAGTTACTCAAGTATCAAGAGACTTTTCAGAGAGGTTGTTGAAGAAAATGACAGATTGAAGAAAACTGAAGAGATATTGAGTAAAGCAAACACTAAGTTTGTTGCTAACATCAATGTTCTGGAAGAACAGATCAAGAGCAAAGACAGTGAGATACATTCCTTGAACTCAAAAGTCAAAGATCTTATAAATAGGAATAACATTGCTGAAGAGAAGATCAAGAAAGGAAAAGAAATGATCTACAAGAGTGATGAACGTGCTAAACTGCTAATTAACATGCAGCAAAAGGGGACTTCTGGATTAGGATATCCAGGTCACACAGAAAAAGCAGCAGGTCCAATGAAATTCGTACCAGAAAGAAGACAGATACCAGATCAAGTAATAAATTTGAAAAATAAGAAAGATCTTCCCCAGAAGATGATGATTAAGCAAGCTGGTAACAGACAATATCATCAAATCAAAGGATATCCTGCTAACTACACTGAATCTAAACAACAGCCCAAAACTAAAGTCAACAGGACATCACAGAAGAAAGCAGAAAGCAAAGGATCAGAGAGATATCATCCATCTGTTCTTCACTCAAAGTCCATTGTTGATGTGAATGGGAATATCATCACAAGCTATATTACTGTTCCAAATTTAAAGCTATTCTGGATTCAAAAAGGGATCTTTGCTAATAACCAAGCACCCAGACAATAAAGGGTAGCTAAGCTTATCTAATTGCAGGACCAGAAGGCTGCAAGAAGAAGCAAGATTGCAAAAGGAACAATCTGGATAATTGATAGTGGCTGTTCAAAACACATGACATGTGACAAGAACCTACTATCAGACTACATAGAGAAACCAGGACCTCATGTCACTTTTGGATGTAATTCAAAAGGATATACCAGAGGATATGGAAACATAAAAGTAGGCAAGACCACCATTTCAAATGTCTCATATGTTGAAGGTCTCAGCCACAATCTGTTCTCTGTAAGTCAGTTCTGTACCAATGGTAATCAGATTGTTTTCAATGCTGACAACTGTTTGGTTAAGAACAAGGAAGGAGATGAGATACTCCTTACCGGGAAATTGCAAGACAGATTATATATTGTGCAATGGGACAACCAGATAGAGACCTGTCTGGTCACAAAGACAGTGTCAGAAACTAGCTGGCTTTGGCATAAAAGATTAAGCCATCTCAACTTCAAATCAATCAATAAGATTGCACGAGAGAAACTAGTTGAAGGATTGCCAGAACAAGTCTATGACAAAAGTCACGTTTGTGAAGCATGTCAAGCAGGAAAGCAGACCAGATCATCCTTTTCGAGCAAATCTGCCCAGAGCTCAACCAGAATACTAGAATTACTACATTTAGACTTATTTGGTCCAGTCAAACCATTAAGCATAAATGGTAGGAAATATACTCTAGTCATCATTGATGACTATTCAAGATTTACTTGGGTAATATTCTTGCATAAGAAGAAAGAAACTCTGGAGAAGCTGCCAAATTTTCTCAACAAGATCACCAAGAAAAAGGAAGTTTCTGTTACCACCATCAGAACAGATCGAGGAACAGAATTTCTAAACCAGAAAATTGAGGAATATTGCAACCAGATGGGTATCACTCACCAGACATCTGCTGCAAGAACTCCTCAACAGAATGGAGTAGTTGAGAGAAGAAACAGATCTTTAAAAGAAGCAGCTCGCACTATGCTCAACGCAACCAGACTGCCTAAGAAATTTTGGGCAGAAGCCATCTATACAGCATGCTACACCCAGAACAGATCAGTTGTCACCATCAGACATGGGAAGACACCCTACGAGATATGGAACAACAGAAAACCCAGGATTCATTATTTTCGTTCTTTTGGCTGTCTGTGTTACATACACAATAATGGGAAATCTCAGTTGAAAACTTTTGATAGCAAAGCTGATCTAGGAATATTCTTAGGGTATTCTGATGTTAGCAAAGCCTATAGAGTTTTTAACAAGAGGACTCACATTGTGGAAGTAACACCTCATATTGTTTTTGATGAATCTGTTATTAGTGACAGAGACCTAGATGCTGATCAAACACAAGACCAGAACATAAACCAGAAAACAATCCAGAACAAGAACCAGAAATCAAAAGAGATTCTGTTAGAAGATATTCTAATCTGGAATACATCAGAAGAGAATGAAGTTGAAGTTCCCATCAGTGCTGAAACAGTAAGCTTGCAGCAAGGGGGAACAGAACAGACAACCTTAAATACACCAGAAGACAATCAGCCTGAAGGTGGAACCAATACTAATGAGCCAGAACCAGAACAATCCGATGAATCAAGAGATTCAAATGGTTGGAATAATGCTCAAGAAGAACCAGAAACTGAAAATCCTTTTCAAACTTCTCATCCAGAATTTGAGGACCCAGCAAGTGAACCAGAACCAGAGATATCAGAAGAGGAGATATCTATCAGAAGGAAATGGATTCAAGAAAATCATCCTTCTGAACAGATTGTTGGGAACCCAACAGATAGAGTGAGAACCAGAAGAATGCATGGAGAAAGTGCACTTCTCAGTTGTTATCTGTCACGTGTTGAACCCTCTGACACCTATGAAGCACTTAGAGATGCAGACTGGGTCATAGCTATGCAAGAAGAACTCAACGAGTTCAAAAGAAACCAAGTCTGGTATTTGGTAGACAGACCAAAACATCAAGGGGTGATAGGTGTAAAATGGGTATTCAAAAACAAGCGAGATGAGAATGGAGAAGTAGTCAGAAACAAAGCAAGACTAGTTGCAAAGGGATACAATCAACAGGAAGGTATCGATTTTGATGAGACCTTTGCACCAGTGGCCAGATTGGAAGCAATTAGACTATTCTTAGCATATGCTGCATACAAGAGATTCAAAGTATACCAGATGGATGTTAAAAGTGCATTCCTTAATGGCATACTCGAAGAAGAAGTGTATGTTGAGCAACCACCTGGATTTGAAGAAGAAAATCCTGACCAGAGAGTATACAGATTAGCCAAGGCTGTCTATGGATTGAAACAGGCACCCAGAGCATGGTATGAAACATTATCAACATTCCTACTGGAATCAGGCTTCAGAAGAGGTTCTGTTGACAAGACACTGTTTATCATCAAAGTCAAAGAACATATCCTGCTGGTCCAGATATATGTCGATGACATAATCTTTGGATCACAATCTCCCTACCTGTGTGACAAATTTGCAGAACTAATGAAGAACAAATACCAGATGTCCATGATGGGTGAGATGAATTTCTTTTTAGGACTGCAGGTAAAACAATTACCAGATGGTATCTTTGTTAATCAAGCAAAGTACATCAACGATCTGCTAGTCAAGTTTGGAATGAAGGATAGCAGAACAGTAAAAATTCCAATGCAATCAAATGGAAAGATAGAACCAGACCCAGAAGGAAAACCAGCAAATATTACTCAATATAGAGGAATTATTGGCTCTCTGCTATACCTTACAGCAAGCCGTCCAGATATCACATATGCCGTTGGAGTTTGCGCCAGATATCAAGCCAATCCTAAAGAATCACACATGGAAGCTGCCAAAAAGATACTTAGATATCTTAAAGGCACAGCCAATATTGGTCTCTGGTATCCACAAGATGATAATTTTGAGCTTACAGGTTACTCTGATTCAGATTATGCAGGATGCAAACTGGACAGAAAGTCAACCTCTGGAACGTGTCAATTTCTTGGAAACAAGTTGATATCTTGGTTTTCAAAGAAACAGACATCTGTTGCTACATCAACCACAGAAGCAGAATATATGGCTGCTGGAAGCTGTTGTGCACAGATACTCTGGTTGAAACAGCAATTAAGAGATTATGAGATTGATGTAAAGGAGATACCTATATTCTGTGACAGCTCAAGTGCCATAGCTATAACACAGAATCCAGTACTCCACACAAGATGCAAACATGTCGATGTGAGACATCATTTTATTAGAGATCATGTAGAGAGAAAACACATCAAGATTGAGAAGATTCATACAGACATCCAACGTGCTGACATCTTAACTAAAGCATTACCAGATGAAAGATTTAAGATGCTATGTGGAAAACTTGGACTACTCAGTCTGGATGAACATGACCAGAAGACTACCAGATAGTCAAGACCAGAAGACTACTAGATAGTCAAGACCAGAAGACTACCAGATAGTCATGACCAGAAGGCTACCAGTTAGCTAATACCAGAAAGCTAATTACAAGAATGACAGAAAGATCAGCTGAAATAAAATACACGTGGCATAACTTTATCAATTAATTGACGAAAAAGCCATGTGAAATTATTTCTTAAATGCTAAGTCAAGGGGGAACTTTTAAGGAAATTGAAGCGTCGAGATAAATGACGTCATCTTCCTAGGTTACAGAATTGTAAAAGATATTTTTACCCTAGATTTAATAAATCTTCTATTTTCATCATGATTAGCACAACCTTGGGAACTGGGATCGAGGAAATCCCTGCAAGAAACAGGAAAAAGGAAAGTTGCCAAAAGTGAGAGATACGCACACGCTCGCATATAGACCCTAGGATCTAGAGCGTTCATCTCACGCAAGGAAAGGCGGCAAAACAAATCTTGAAGCGGGAAAAATCTAAAAAGGGAGAAAATCTTTTCAACTCTTCGAATTTCTTTTCTCTTAAATTATTTTTGTTATATATTTGTGCGATATCTTCTCTTAACTGTTCATCTTCACTTTTCTCGCACTGTGCACTTCTCAAATTTTAAGCACTTAAGTTTTTCCCAAATTCTCTGCAATTCTCCAAAGCTATTTTTGCGCTCAACTATGGCACCCCAAACTTCACTCTTTTTGCAACATGTAGCCGAGGTTCAGAAGTTTCTCTCACCTGAACCGTATGCCATCCTTGAAACACATGGTTTTCGAAAGCTCGAGGAAATTTTTGCCATAGTCTCACGCTGCAAAGGTTTTTAGATTAATCAAAACTTCTTTATATCTGCATTATATTGCATATTCTGTGTCCTTCTTTTGCTCTATGATCTGCTATTCTCCCTGTGTTATTCTTATACTTGTTCATATAAACTGATAAATATGTATATATTTGTGTGAATGATATTTTGGATGTAAGGATTCTGCAACATCGTTACTTCACATCCCAAGATGTTTCTGGGAAAGCAAGTGGCCTCCTTCTATTTGACATGGCAAAATGACAAGCATGGTTTTGAAGCCAATGTCTTGATGCCGATTGGAGACAGAACGAGTAAGACTCCATACAACGTGATAGAGATGATTAACCAAGCCTATAGGTTAAAGGATGAAGGCCTATCCTTGGAAGATATCACAATGGAGCAATTGCAGGAGGGTATTGAGATCATGTTGGTGATACCTATCTCCTACACTGGAAGGATGTTCCAAAGATCTCTGCTTCAACCGGGTTACAAGTTGCTACTGGAATTAGTACAGAGGATTTTTCTGAATCACAGCGGGACATATGATCAAGTGACCCCTGAGAAGTTCAGAATCCTCACAGCTGTTGTTCTCAATCTACGAGTCAACTGGAGCAGGATCCTATTTGAACTGATGGCGAAGGAAGCTAAGTTGGTTACTTACACCAAGGATAGCAGAGGCAGAGGAACTTCTGTGGAAGTTAGGAGGAATCTGCGACACTCCACAAAGATCAGCTTGATGATTGAGAAGTTTTTCAAGCAGAAGGTGTGGGATGACGCTGAGGAATACAACATCAACCACTCTATTCCCAAAGATCAACACCAGCTGGAGATGTCATTGGGACTGGCACCTCAATTTTTCAACAAAATACCAGATGAAGTGCATAAAGCCGCTGCACTAGAAATGGGTAGTTCCAACCCTTCTTGGATGCCACCTACTAAAGGTGTGGAGAAGAAGAAGGAGAAGGTGGTGAAGGAGAAGGCAGCCAGAAAGCGAGGCAGTTCTGTAGAAACAGAAACATCTGCCTCTCTGCCGAAACAAAAGAAGAGAAGACTTCAGAAAACACAGGAACCATCACCACCACCAGCAGCAACAGCAGAACAATCAGATTTACCAGAACATGACTCAGCAACTGAACAACCAGAAACCCCATCAGCAGAGGCTCAACCAGAAGCAAGTCAACCGGAGAAAGACTTTTCTCCCGCCAGAACAGCTACTCCTTCTCCAAGCAGAATGGAAAGGATAAGTGAAGAAGAAGAGGAAGGAGAATCTGCTGATGAGGAGGAAGAGAAAAAGCGACAGGCAGAGAGTGTGATCAATCTACTGGAAAATGAGGCAGAACACTCTGTACTCCAAGATTTTCCCCAGATTCAGCAACTTCCCGAGAGTTTGGAAGTTGCCAGGCGTGTCAAATTTTACCTGCTGGTCAAGGACAGCGAGTATTATATTTTTGACGCCCTGCTCCAGATCAAGTCAATTGAAGAGCTGAAGAAGGAAGAAGCAACACTACTGAGTCTACTACAAGTCTCCACCGTCCAAGACATTCGAACAGAATACAAACAGCTCATCTCTAGCATCATGAAACAAGAAGCAGAGAGCTTGAACATTACTCTGGAGACAACACCTTCTGCAGCTCAAGAGGCATCTCCAACAGAACACCAATCATCACCAACAGCAGCACAAACTCAGAAGCAGCCTACGAAGAAACCACCTGTCATCGACCTTGATCCAAGTGATGACGAACCAGTGGGTCAGCATGTTGGAGGGGAGCCCAGCAATGAAATTTATACCCATGGTGCTGCACAGAAGTTGAAGAAACACGTCAACTTCTATACCATGGAAGAACTCTTAGAAAGAGAGACCAAGACTTTCAACAACTACCAGCTGGACAATCTGATTACACTTAGAGTCGAAGACCACATGACTGATGTGTGCAACACGATTCAGGAGAAAGCCACCCAGATCCTCACTGATTTTAACCAACACCAAAAAGACTACGTCAACGATATGGATAAAGACCTCAGGGGAAAAATCAGAAAGATCAGGGATGATCTGAACAAGAAGATGGATGATGATAGAGCAGCCACTGAAGCAGGTCAAGCAAGGATCAACCTCCGTCTAACTGGCATAGACGACAAAGCAGAAAAAGCCACTGCCTTGCTTGCTGACCTGCTGGCCAAACAAGATGAATCAATCAGCGCTGCTGTAGACCAGAAAGGGACCCAACTTGCTGCACAACTAAAAGAAGCCACTGACTTATCCATTCATGCACAATTTGCTCTTTTTGAGAAAGAAAAATTTGTGGAGCTGATGCAGACACATCAACAGGATGTTTTAAATGACCTTCTGTATCCGACTCCTGAAGAATTTGAAAACCAGAGCAATCGACTAACTGCTGTTGAAGACCTTCAAGAGACCTATGACAAGACTCTGTCAACACTCAACAGCAGGCTTGAGCAGAAACTTAGTGATACTGATCAGACAGTTAATCTACTGCTTGGGTATAAGGCTGATGCTGAGGAAAAGATGGAGAAGATGAATGAGGAGATTACCTCTTTACGTACACTCATCAATACCCTCTTTGATGATGTCAAAAAGGGGGAAATCTCTGGAGGCACGGGAGGCAAGGGAAACAAAAGCAGCAAAGGCTTAACAGAAGCAACAGATGCTGGAACAGAAACACCAGCACCAGCTCAACCTAGACCAACCACTCCTCCCAGACCAGACCCCACACTAATTGGAGCAGAACCTGCAGAACCAGCACAAACCTCAATTCACACCCCCAGCGACAAAGGCAAGAAATCAGTCGATGAAGGGGACCAGATTGCTGAGCTGCTGCTTTTTGGAGTGAGCATGGATCAAGCCTGTGATCCAATGTTCAGAGCGCAGTTCTACAAGGAACAGGCAGAAAGGGAGAGGAAACTGGCTGCCCAGGAAGCTAAAGAGAAATCCTTCCAAACTCCCTTCTCTTCGCCTTCATCAACAGAGCGTTCGCAGCAACAATCATCTGCATCAACCACCCAGTCCAAAAAGAAGAAGAAGAAACCCTTCTCCTGGAACCTGTCATTACAGAAACAGACACCCAAAGATACATGGGTTCCAGAAGAGGATCAGATTGACTGGGAGAAAGTGAAACAAGGCTTTATTTTGAATAGATATTTTTTGAAGGAGCCTACATACTCTGAAGCAATTCCAGATGAGGACTTCAACAGATACCTTGAGAATTTTGGTGACCAAGAGCTTATACAGAGGATCAGAATAGCTGCTTCTGATGCCAAAATCCAGTTGAAGGCACCTGAGAAAGAATTCATGATCTGCCCAACTATACCAGGCAGTAATCTTCCAGACAAGACTTACATTCTTAACTACATCAACCAGCTGGCCAAAATCAAAGGATACAAGATAGATAACCATGATCCTAACTACGCCAGAGTTAGAGATGGGATATATGAAAGTATCCAGCTGGTTTCTGATGCACAGAGGGAGAAGATGAGGAAGGGTGGAGCTGCAAGATGGTTTTCATAAACAAATCTTTATATCTTCTGTTTTTGTCTTTTCTGTTAATCTTTTGTACTCAACAATTCACACATCAATGAATTTGGAGTTTTTCTTATCTCTCTGTTATTTACTGTTATTTAACTTAAATAACAAATTAACCTGTTTGTCCAGATTGTCCAGAACATGATACAAGTAACATTGTTTTTACTAAGTGTGGTTTTGACATCATCAAAAAGGGGGAAATTGTTGGGAACCCCATAACATTTCTTAGTTTTGATGATGGTTTTTCAAAACACACTTGATATAATACATGTTCTGTACCTTCTATTTGGTTTCAGCATAACAGATAGTCGAAACTGGTTCAAACAGAACGATAGAAGATGTCTTGAACAGATGCTAAAACCAGCAAGTCTCAAGCAGAAGGCTGGAACAGAAAGCTGGAGCAGAAGACTAAGATTAGAGACATAACGCTGAAACCAGCAAGTCTCAAGTTGAAGGCTGGGACAGAAAGCTAAGTCTCAAGACAGAAAGCTCAACCAGCAAGTCTCAAGACAGAATGCTAAATCAGAGAGTCTCAAGCCAGAGAATCTCAAACCAGAGAGTCTCAAACCAGAGAATCTCAAACCAGAAAGTCTCAAACCAGAGAATCTCAAACCAGAGAGTCTCAAACCAGAGAATCTCAAACCAGAAAGTTTCAAACCAGAAAGTCTCAAAATAAAGCTAGTCAACTTTGACAGAAAGTTAAAACCAGAAAGGCTTCAAACAGAAAGATGGAAGATGCTTCGAGCAGAAAGTACTCCTACCAGAAAGTATTGTCTACCAGAAAGTAGTTCAACCAGAAAATGGTTAACGTATACTCAACCAGAAAAGCATCTCAACCAGAAAGTCACTAGACCAGAAAGGATACATCCAGAAGGGTAGAAGCAAACCAGATTGAGCAGAACCAAATCTGTCAATGAAGCATTAAAGACTTTCCATCAAAGAAATAGAAACTGAATCATTGATTGATATGAAGAAGGAAAGCAAATCACAGATGATCTGCTTACCATTCATAAAAGATTCAATCAACAAATCTACAAGGAAATAAGAGATACGATTGATTGGCAATTAACAAATCAAATCAAGCCAATCAACAAACGGCTAGAATTTCAAATTCAGAGCCTATATAAATTTGGAGATTTAAAGTCTGAAGATAAGATTTAGAATATTTACAAGCGCTATACAGCAGAAACACTTTCAAGCACTCTATCTCTAAATCAGACTTAAGCTTCAACCTGCTCGTGATCATAATCACACCAAACTACCTCGATTCAAGTCTGTCTTATCGAGAGAAGGAGATCTTTACTAGCTAGTAGTTTTCTAGTGGATTAACGTGAAGATAGCCTCTGTTTACAGTAGTTTTCTGTAAGTTGTAAAGGGACACGACCCTTATTCGTGCATAAGTTTCAAACCAGTTTGTACTTGGAACTTGTGGCTCGTTCTCAGCGAGGTTAAATAAGAAGAGTATCCTAGTAGTGGATATCTAATCCAGTTTGGATTAGACCGTGGACGTAGGGGGTTTCCCGAACCACGTAAAAATAACTGTGTTATTTAAATTCTGCATTTTATATTCAGTTGTTTTTATTCTGCATCTATCATACTCATTCAAATCTGCTTTCTTAATCAACTTCCTAAATATTCGATTAAGTCTTCAAAAGATTTTCATAACAAGAGCACCGACTAAAGTCCACCATTATTCCGCACACAATACTTAGTTTGAAAACAAGTTCACACTTGCTTTCTGCTTTGTATATCTCACTTGAGAGAATTTATCTGGATAGAGTCTAATTGATTGAAAATCAATCTGTTCTATCACTTTGAGCAATCTGTAAATCAGAAAGCTTACATCTCTCTGATTAATTTAGTCAAGTAAACTGAAAAGTTTGCATTTGGTGTATTCCCCCCCCATACACCAAACCTTGCTCTTTCGGGACCAACAATTACAAAGCTCAAACTCTGCTCAAATATCTTCAATTATTCAAAGCTTTAAAAGCACTCCTTCAAGCTCTAGAATTCTCTGAGTGCCTTATTATTCTTTCGAAGATAGTTTCTGGAAATTTGTTGCTTACAAAACCCAAGTTAGGATCTAGCTTTGATCCAAAAGTTGTAAGATTTAGATTGTAGTTCTTCAATCTAAGAAGTGTAATCTCAAGTTGTTATCTAGTTTTGATAAAACTTGAGGCTCGTACTCAACGAGTAAAAAGAAAGGAGACATAGTAGATTTCGATCTAGTCTTGATCGAGCCGTGGACGTAGGGAAAGTTTATCCCGAACCACGTTAAATACCTTGTGTTCTTACTTTCTGTTTTACTTTACTATCATATTCTCCATAATCTTGCATTAACTTGGTTGTGTTAAAGATTGACTAAAGAAAACGTTTCTAACTACAAAGAGCATTAACCACCGAATTACGCACACAACATTAATCAAGATTAACTTTCTTAAAGTTAATCTTATTAAGTGTTTCCTTTCACTTAAGGTTTATTTGAGCTAAGGTGCTTCTTCTTCCCAAGAAGAAACCCTAAGCTAACCTAAGCTTACTTTATTTTAAAGTGTGCTTAGGCCTTATACTTAAACTTTGAACAAGAAAACCTGAAAAGTTTTGAATTGGTGTATTCCCCCCCCCCCCCTCCCCCAATACACCAATCTAGCTCTTTTGGGACCAACAAGTGGTATCAGAGCAGTGGTCCATCTTGACCATTGTTTCTAATTCACAAGAGATTATCTCTGTGTGGTCATCTTGGATAGATCTTGAAAACGTTTTCACAGCATATTGCATTTGCATTTATATTTAAAAATCTACTTTGAAGCTATGGAAGGACAGATGATACGTGCTTGTGAGGATTTCTCCATTGCTGGATATGAAGACTGGAGTTTCAGAATTGAGATGTGTTTACGTGCACAACATATCAAAATGTGGAAGGTCATTACTGATGGACCCATTAAAATTATGAACAAGGGAAGTGCTGATATAAAGGATGGAACTGGTCCAACTCCTTCACTGGTCATAGTTGAAAAGGAAAAGACTATTGACGAATACACTGTTGAAGAAAGAAAAGAAGCTGGACTTGATGACTTTGCCAAAGGTCTAATTTCGAGTACAGTAAGAGGTGTGTATTGCTTGTAACAAATTTGAAGAATTCAAAATGAAGTCTGGAGAGACTATAGCTCAAATGAAGAACCGGTTCACTGAAGTGTTGATCGAAATAGTCATCATCGACAAAAACAAGTATTTTCTCAACGAGAGAAAAACTTGAAAGTCATTCGAGCTCTACCAGCTACTTGGAAAATCTACTCAGCCATGCATCCCATGATGCCAGAGTTTAATTCTCTCACCACTGATTCATTATTTGATTTGCTAACTTGAAATGAGTACGATATCAATCGTATTCATGGAATAACTAATTCTTCCTCTAGCAAATCCTCTGCTGCAGGAAATCATGATAAAGAAACTGCCTTCAAAGCCAAATTAAAAGAGAAGGAGATAGAAAGAAAAGCTGGACCAGTTGTGGTGGTGAAAGATTTGTCAAGTTCAGATGACGAAAACTACCCCACCAAGAATTACTTTGAGGAGTATTCACTTATGGCCCAAAGATTCCAGAAGATAGAGCTTAGGGCAAATAAATACAAGCGTCTCTACAAGGACAACAATCGAAGCTTCAAAAGAAGAGATCGGTCGAGGGATCGACCAGATATGAAAAGTGAGGTAAAACCCAACTCATCATATGTTAAAGCTGACCTATCCGAATTTTCTTGTTTCAAGTGTGGCAGGAAAGGCCACTTTAAAACAGACTGCCCAGACATCTCCAAGGCAGAAAGAGAAGAGCTAAGAAGAAAGCGTGACAGAAAGCTTAGGGAACAAAGAAAAGCTATGCTCGCAGAAGAACAAGTCACACCAAGTACTCTAACCGACAGCTCATCCAAAGATGACGAAGCATTTGTGGCCAACGAACTGGACCTCGATTGGGATGAATGCCTCATGGGTCATGACAATGGACTCGACAACAATGAGGTAGAAATCAATCGAACTCCTGTTATTACTAACTCACCTACATGTGATTCTGGTGATGAAGAAGAGGATGAAGACGATATATTCATTGAAAATTTTAACAAACTAATGGAAGATCATGCAAGACTGAACAAGATGTTCAAACACGCTGTAAAAGAAAATGGAAGAATGGCAAACACCATTCAGGAAATGAAGAAAACCAGCAGCTCATTCAATGATAGGGAAAAAGCTCTACTTCAACAACTCAAAAGCAAGAGTGAAGAAAACTACACATTGAACGCCAAGATATCAGATCTCATTGATCAAGATGCATCTGCTCAACATAAGGTCAATGACTTGAGTGCCATAGTTAAACACTCAATACACAACAAGCAGGATAGGATTCAACTCATCAATGACATGCAAAGAAGAGCTGCAGATCGTACTGGACTTGGTTTTGACGGAGTTGACAAAGGACCACCAAAAGAGAAATTTGTCAAAGAAAAAGGAAAGGATAAAATAGTGAATCTCAACAACAAGGCGAGACAACCACAAGCTATCTTGATCAAGGATCAAGGTCAGCAGCAACAAAAATTCACCACTCAAGGGATTGGATTTCAACCAAGGAAACAACCTGCCCAAAGGATAAATCAAACTGCTCAAGAGTTCCTACACCAGCGAGCTCCTCAACCTTTCACTCAAAGAAAACCACCTGCTCCCCACAAGCCATCTGCTCCTAGGAAGCAACTATTGCCTAATCAACCACCTGCCAAGAAGAAAGTCGTGTACATCGACTTTAGTGGCAAACAAATCAGACCGTCACAGAATGTCACTATTATTAGGCAAATTTGGGTTCCAAAAGGAACCGTGTCTACTAACAAAGCACCCTCCTTCAGTAGGGTAGCTAAAAACTTTTATTTGCAGGTTAGGAAATCAAGGAGAAGAAGAGATGCAGCTCGGGGTGCGGTATGGATTCTAGACAGCGGATGCTCCAAACATATGACATACAACAAAGAAATGTTATCTAACTACAAGGAAAGCAATGGGCCAATTGTGAATTTTGGAGGATACTTGAAAGGATATACAAGAGGTTACGGCGATCTCTATGTTGGTAACACAATTATTCAGAATGTATCTTATGTTGAAGGACTAAATCACAATCTATTCTCAATTAGCCAATTTTGTGCTAATAACAAGAGAGTAGAATTCACCGCTAATAAATGTCTAGTGAAGAACTTGGAAGGAGAAGAAATTCTTCTTACCGGAATTTTGCAGGACAGATTGTACATTGTACAATGGAATGAACAAACTGAAACTTGTCTTGTAACTGCATCGAAATCTTCCACCAGCTGGCTATGGCACAAGTGCTTGAGCCATCTCAACTTTAAATCAATTAACAAGCTGGTGAAAAACAACCTGGTTGAAGGTCTACCTAATCAAATCTATGACAAAGATCATGTGTGTGAAGCTTGCCAAGCCGGAAAACAAACAAGAGCATCATTTCCTACAAAGGCAGCCCACTCCACCTCTAGGATTTTGGAACTTCTACACCTAGATCTTTTTGGACCTGTATCTCCATTAAGTGTAAACGGTAGAAAGTATACTCTTGTTGTTATTGATGATTTCTCTAGATTTACTTGGGTTATTTTCATGTTTAAGAAAAAGGAAACTCTAGAGAAACTACCTGATCTCCTCAACAAACTTTCAAATCAAAAGGAGTCATCCATCATCACCATTCGATCTGATTGTGGAACCGAATTCATAAATCATATGATCGAAGGATATTGCTCAAAAATTGGAATTCAACATCAAACCTCAGCAGCTCGTACACCACAACAAAATAGGATTGTTGAAAGGCGCAACAGATCTCTCAAGGAGGCTGCCCGAACTATGTTGAATGAAATCAATCTCCCAAAGAAGTTCTGGGCAGAAGCAGTTAACACAGCCTGCTATACCCAAAATAGATCTGTTGTGACAAAGCGTCATGGGAAAACTCCATACGAGCTGTGGAACAACAGGAAGCCTCGAATCTCTTACTTTAGATCATTTGGATGTAAATGTTACATTCACAACAATGGGAAAACTCAATTAAAAACTTTTGATAGCAAGAGTGATCAAGGAATATTTTTGGGATATTCTAAGATTAGTAAAGCTTATAGAATTTTTAATAAAAGAACCCTTGTTGTGGAAGTAACACCACATGTTATTTTTGATGAAGCCAATTTTGAAGTTTCAGGAACAGATAGCACTTCTTCAAAAGATGATCTCTCTCACTCAACATTGAGAAATTCCACAGATAGACTCATCGATGACATTCTTCTATGGAGTCCACGAAGAGATGAATATGAAGAAGAAACTAATAATCAACCTGCTGGAGAAAAGCCACAGCAAGGGGGAACAGATGGACAACTCTTTCATCTAGGGGGAACAAATGAAGGGGGAACTTCACATGAACATTCTCAACCATCTGTTGATGAACAAATCACTCAATCTCCCTCTCCCTCAACTCAACATCCATCTGTTCAACAATTGGTAAATGAAGTATCAAGCATTGATTTAAATACTAACGATCTCTTTGATGTGTCTACCATAGATTATCCCGAATTTGAAAATCCACCCGATGAAATAGAAATCGAAGTATCTGAGGAGGAAATGAAAAGGCGAAGAAAATGGATAGATAGCCATCCTTCTAACCTCATTGTTGGGAACCCTATGGATAAAGTCAAAACAAGACGTATGCATGGAGAAAGCGCATTACTAAGCTGCTATCTTGCTCACACCGAACCTAAGGACATCGAAGAAGCCTTGCAAAGTGCATATTGGATAAATTCCATGCAAGAAGAATTAAATGAGTTCAAGAGAAATGATGTGTGGTACTTAGTGGATCGACCTAATCATCAAGGTGTGATTGGAGTCAAATGGATATTCAAAAATAAAAGAGATGAAACAGGCGAGGTGGTGAGAAACAAAGCAAGGCTAGTCGCCAATGGATATTGTCAACAAGAAGGAATCGATTTTGATGAAACCTTCACACCTGTGGCACGACTAGGAGCTATCAGATTGTTTCTTGCTTATGCAGCCTTTCAACGCTTCAAAGTATTCCAGATGGATGTAAAAAGCGCGTTTCTAAATGGCATTCTGGAAGAAGAAGTCTACTTGGAACAACCACCTGGGTTTGAAGTTGAAGATGAGAGCAAGGTGTACAGATTAGCTAAAGCAGTGTATGGTCTAAAACAAGCTCCTTGAGCTTGGTATGAGACACTGTCTACATTCTTACTCCAATCGGGATTCAAACGAGGATCAGTTGACAAGACATTATTTCCTATTAAAGTTCAAGACTATATCCTTTTAGTTCAAATTTATGTTGATGATATCATCTTTGGATCCAAATCTGAATTCCTTTGCAACAAGTTTAGTAAGCTAATGCAGGACAAGTACAAGATGTCAATGATGGGAGAAATGAATTTCTTCCTAGGATTACAAGTCAAGCAATCTGCTGATGGGATTCTAATTAATCAATCAAAATACATCAACGATCTCATCACAAAATTTGGAGTTAAAGATTGCAAACCAGGAAAAATCCCAATGCAAACCAATGGGCAGATTGGCCCTGATGCACTCGGGAAGGCAATAGATGTAAAACTGTATCGTGGTATTATCGGTTCACTTTTATATCTAACTGCTAGTCGACCTGATATTACTTTTGCAGTTGGTGTTTGTGCTAGGTATCAAGAAAGTCCAAGGGAATCCCAATTGGAAGCAGCCAAACGAATATTGCGTTATCTCAAAGGGACCATAGAAATAGGTTTATGGTATCCATGTGATGACAACTTTGAATTAACGGGTTACTCTGATTCTGATTATGCAGGTTGCAAGCTTGATAGAAAATCCACATCTGGGACTTGTCAATTTCTTGGAAGCAAGCTCATCTCGTGGTTCTCTAAAAAGCAAACTTCGGTTGCAACCTCAACAACAGAAGCAGAGTACATGGCTGTAGGGAGTTGCACAGCACAAATCTTGTGGATCAAACAACAACTAAAAGATTATGAAGTATACATGGATAGCGTGCCAATATTTTGTGATAGCTCCAGCGCAATTGCCATCACCCAAAATCCTATCCTACACACTCGTTGCAAACATGTTGATGTTCGTCATCACTTTATACGTGACCATGTTGAAAAGAAGAACATCAAGATAGAGAAAATTCATACGGATGTGCAGCGAGCTGATGTTCTCACAAAAGCATTACCCGAAGACAGATTCAAAATGCTTTGTGGAAAATTGGGATTAATAAACCTTGAAATTGGTACAAGTGTCGATAACAGCTAGCTGGTGGTAAAAAGCAATCTGTTATCACACCTCTAAATCTAGCCCCTTATTTACTAAGTTATAATGTGCTGCTAAACTGTGCTTAATTTCAAATCAAACTGCTCAATTTTGAGTATTAACAGCTAGCTGATTAAGTTGAATGTACACAGCAGATCGTTCAAAGAAGAAAACGACCTGCCGTCTATCAACGAAAGTAGCAAGCTGCGACCATCAACAAAAGCAGTGAACAGCGAGCTGCATGAAAGAAAAAGCAACCAAATGATGTTATTAAGCACAGCAGATCGTTCAAAAGATGAAAACGATCTGCTCCTTTACTTCAAATAGCAGCAAACAGCAGATCGTTCAAAAGATGTAGACGATCTGCTTACCACAGCAGCAAGCTACAAATGTGAAAATTAGCAACTAGCTGCCAAAATCAAGAAGAGCAGATCGTTAACGCCCAACAACGATCTGCTAGAGCATTAATCAAGGGGGAATCAAGTTCATTTATTTCTCCAACTCCTTGATTATTTAATTCTAATGATTACTTATAAATACTTTTTAATTTCTAGGTAATCTCTAACGCCTCCATGTCAGAAAAAGTAGAGGATAAAAGTGCTGCTCATTTAATGGTGCAGACCTCGGTTATTGTTTCGAGGCAATTATATGACACAATTTGATGGCGTATGAACTTCACTCATTTTTGGGCGGCAAATAATTACACCAGGGAGTAATCTCAACCGTTACTTGTTATTACTTTTGTAGGATTTAATCTGGTTCGTCCATAATTTGGCTATAAATATGTGAATGTTTGACTGTTTCTCTTACACTTTCAAAATTCCCTCTCTCATCAAAACCTAAAACCGCCATTGTTGTGTTAGTTCTCTCAAACTAAGATTTTCTGCAACTAACTATTTTTCAAAATCCTCGACTCATTTTCAAAATGTCAGCTTCCGAAGCAAGTTCTTCATCTGCTCATTCACCTCCGATTTCTCTACCCGATATGCTTCGCATGATAGAAGCGAAGCTGACTCCGGAGCCTCGTGCTGTACTCGAACATCATGGGTTTCGTACCCTAGATGTTCTATTTAGCAAAATCATAGCTTGCTCAGGTTCATACATCAAAGCATGTTTTCATTGTCGAAATCCTTTAAGCTTGTTTTTACTACATACAGTGCTCTTATCCTTATGATTCTTAATCGATTACTTATATAAATATGTGTCTATATGTTCTTTATGTGTGCTTATCTGCTTAGGATTTACCCGTTCATCTAGGGTAAATCATCAATTCCTCTACAAATAAGCATTGTTATCCGTACATATCCTCAATCACTTAATCAATTTGCATTTCTATCTAGGGTTCTACAAGATCATCACTATAGAACCAGACTATTTTCTCCCACGACAAATAGCCCTATTCTATTGTTCGTGGATGGTTGATGATCGCGATGAATACACTGTCAAAATACCGATCCTTAATGCATTTAACCGATCCTTAATGCTACCCAGTTATCGCCTTCTCCTAGATTTTGTCCAAAAGGTGTTTCTTGGACACCAAGGAACTTTTGACTCAGTGACAGCAGGGAAACTAAAGATTTTGAAGGCTGTTCTATTCAATCTTAAGGTCAATTGGGCCAGATCGTTGTTAAAACTTATAGTTGATGAAGAACAGCAGATAGACATTCGTCAAGACATCAGTGGAAATTGTACCAGATTGAATATCAAACGACCTCTCCGCCTCTCCACAAAACTAAGTGCCATTATTGTTGGTTTCTTCTGGAAGGACAAATGGCACAAATCAGTTGATTTTAGCAAGGACTGGATTTTGCCAAGGACCAGGCATCAGATGGAAATGTCGTTGGGCATTGCTTCCCAAATTTTCCTCAAAGTCACGGATGACAAGATGAAACAAGAACTTATCTGTGTTGGCAAATCAAATCCAGAATGGATTGTACCAACAAAGAAGCCAGAAACTGTTGGTGTAGCTGCTGCTGCTCAAGCTCAAGAAGAAGTGGTAAAGGAACGACCTGTCAAGAGGAAGGCAGCTGGTAACCCCAAACTAGCTGCTGGTGCCAAAGAAACCAAAAGGCCGAGGAAAACAAAGAGCAAACCCACTGCTCGAAATTTGGAGGAAGAATTGGATGCCACTGCTGATCAAGCTAAGGAGCCATCTGCTCCCGAATTAAATGAAGTTGAAGTGGAACTTAACATACACGAGCAGCCCGCTATTGAATTGGAAGAACGCTTGCAAGGTGCTCAACTTCTTTTCAAACAGCTGCAAGAAAAGGCAACTGAAACTGTGATCAAATCCATGCCAGGGATCCAGCTTACACCAGCCACATTCGCAATGGCTCAAAAGTTCCAAACTTATTTGGAAATCAGAGATTGCAAGTTCTACATTTTGGAGGCCATCTTACTACTCTTCTCCATCAGCGAGCTGAAGGCTGAGGAGAACAAATTACAAACACACTTTGGATTTCTTGATGTGCCAGATGCAAGGCAGTATTTTCGTACTTATGTACTGACAAAGATGAAAGAGGAAGCCGCTACTCTTCAAATCGATCTTACTTCTTACTATGAAAAGGAAAAAGATTTATACAAATTCGCGGTCGATCTGCAGTCGGCTGACTTTGATGAGATATTCAATTTTGAAGAAAAATCTGCTGAGAAACAACAGCTTGGTGACACACCAACATCTCATCCTGCTGATAAATTTGAAAAGGCAGAACCATCTGCTACAATGGAGGAAACAACATTTATCTTGGAACCATCTGCCACTCATAGTACAGAACAAGCTGTTGATGAACACATGGAAGAAATCTTCACACACGGCACTGCTCCAGCTGATTTTCAACTTCACACTTTGGAGGAACTGCTCTCTTCGAACCTTGGTTCCCAAATGTCAGCAGATCAACTCAGCGCACTTATCCACGAAAGAATCAACAATCGATCTGCTGCTTTGGCGAACTTCATTTTTTCTGCTGCAGAAAACGCACTCCACACGGTTGAACACAATGTCGAGCTCGCTCATACAAAACTCTCCAGCGAACTGCATAAGGACTTGGACAGCGACCGAGCTGTTTTTGACAAGTACAAAGAAGAAACCAACAGCAAGATTGCTGCAATTCAAGAGGAGACAAAATCTTTTGAGAACAAGATGAATGCAGTTGGAGCCAAGATGGTTGAAGTGGTGAAAAAGCATGTGGAAAAGCAATACGAAGACATGGAGAAAACAACAATTCCATCTGTGGTTAAACACCCATTGCCTACCCTGCTCAAAGAACAACTGCCAAAAGCATTGCAAGAAGAAGATGTCGCTACTGGGAATGAAATCTTCTTGATCAATAAAAACATCACCGACATGAAAGTCGCACACAGCGCGCTGGTTGTGAATTTTGGGTCTCACATCAAGGATGCCTCCAAACAGTTCGATGAAGTAAATGGCAATATTTCCTCGTTCCTGCAATACAAAGAAGAATCTGAAGCAAGGTTTAAAGCACTCAATGATGAACTCTCCTCTCTTCGACTAATCATTTCAAAAGAGTTTATTGCTGATGTCGAAAAGGGGGAAGGAGAGAAGAAAAGTCAACCCGCTGCTTCCGCTCAAATCAAAAAGAAGCCCGCTGCTATCAAAAAGAAGAAGCTAACTGCCAAACAAGCTGCTGAAGCTAAGCAGCTACAAAAGGAAAATGAGGAAAAACGCAAGAAAGAGGAGGAAGCAAAGAAAGCAGCTGATAGAAAAGGGAAGAAGGTTATGACCGAAGATGATGAAAACGAAGAGATGTTCTTAGATGGATGCACAGCGGAGCAGATCGCTAATCTAGAATTCAAAAAGCTATGGAGGGCAGAGAAACAAAGACAAGGGATGACTGGTGCCTTTGATGACAAGGAGAAATCTCAAGATGAAGAAGAAGAAGAGTCATCAAATCCATTCTTTAAATTTTTTGAAAAATTCCAGCTAACTGATCCTCAAAATCTATCCTGGCTTCATAGCAAGAAAGTGTCGCAATGGAACAAGATCGTTAAAGAATTCATCGTTCAACATTACTATCTGATGGATCAAGATGTACAAGGAGGAGCAGTGGATGATCTATTTAGAGAATTTTTGAGCCAGCACAAAAATCAAACTTTCATCGAATATCTATACAGACAATCTGCAATGATGAACGTACCCTTGACTGCACCAAAGAAAACAACGCTGCTCTATCCTAGAATCCCTGGAACCACAGAAGTCGATCACACAGCAGTCTTGAATGCTATCAATCGATCTGCACAGCTAATGGGTTATCCCATTGATTTCAACAATAAAGACTACCGGAGGATTTTAGATGGAATTTACGCAAGTTTTTGCGTGCTATCTGAACTAAGGCAGCGTGAAATGGTAGAAAGGAGGAGGCAGCAGCTGGCTGAACAACAAAGAAGACAATCTCAACCATAAAAACATTCTTTTTGATTTCGCAGCGAACTATCATAGATGTATTTTGTAAAATCCTGCTTGATCAATAAGGTATGAATGTTTATTTTGAAAAACAACCTGATAACAATATCTCTTTGTCCAGGCAATGTTTTATGATTGTCAATTTATTGCTATACATAATAACTGCTCAAATAATAAATCTTCTTATTTAAAAGAAAATATTAGTGTAGGTTTCGACATCATCAAAAAGGGGGAAATTGTTGGGAACCCCATGAATTTATATTTCTGTTGATGATGTTCCTCGAAACTACACTTTGATGTTTTGGAAACCAAGTAGTTATTGTCATCTATTAAGGATTATCTTAAGTGTAAAAGAAGCAGATCGTTCTAGTACACAATTATCGATCTGTATTATTCTTGTTAAAGGTATCCTGGACACAATGATTACTATGATATCAAGTTTCTCTTTTGTAAGTCAGCTAGCTCTTAATATACGGAGCAGATCATTTTATGTATTAAATAACGATCTGCTTCCCATATAAACAGCTCGCTGACACTTGTTTTTGATTTCTATTTGTAGTTCACATTTCAACAGATCACAAATGTAAAAGTAACTTGAAGTTTTCGAGTTTACTTATATCGATCTGGCTCTCTAGACTAAGTTTAGCCTTGAAAAGGAAAGTATAGTTTCTAGAGGATGAGTAGCTCGTCTCTTATTGACTACATCAGCTCGCTACTCAAAATCGTTATCAACTCATTGCAAGGGTAGTGCAGCTCGTTTCTAAATAATTACATCTACCTGCTGTAATCCCAAGCAACAGGTCGTTTATATCGATAACGATCTGGTTATCTCTACCACATATACAAGAGATCGTTTTATATCAATAACGATCTGGTCGTCACACTCAATGAAGAACCAAAAAGATGAAGTTACAACACGAAGGACAGCGAGCTGGTATGACTTCAAGTTCAAGCTGCTCCTCACTGTAACTACGGTGGACTGCCGACATACCTAAATTTGTCACAAGTCAACCACTCTGTGTATTGTCACATCAACACCATACTTTAAGGAATGAAGTACAAGGATATCAAAATTCCAGTACGGTGAATCATTCCCAGTATGGCAATACATTGGGAAATCTCGTGAAAGGTGGTAACCACTCTCATTTGACAGCGCGTGCTTCAACAACACTACCATGCATTTAATGCAGTCATTAATGCGATGAAGAAGGACATCTTCTTCTCCAACGGATAGTTTTCTACAAAGAGGCTATATATACCACCTTCACTTCCAGGAACGAGAACGAAAATTCACGATTACAAAGCTCAAACTCTGCTCAAATATCTTCAAATATTCAAAGCCTTAAAAGCACTCCTTCAAGCTCTAGAATTCTCTGAGTGCCTTATTATTCTTTCGAAGATAGTTTCTGGAAATTTGTTGTTTACAAAACCCAAGTTAGGATCTAGCTTTGATCCAAAAGTTGTAAGA
>JAPKLX010003720.1:0-10717 GCA_026898415.1 Leonotis leonurus | reverse complement strand
ATCTATAAATAGAAACTTAAAGTGTTGAAAACTCATTCTCCAAAACAACAGCATTACAAACACAAATCTCCTTAGACTGCATCAACTCCACCCATGTCAACTTCAAGAGGAGCCAAAAAGATGACTGATGAGGAGAGAAATCTCCTTGTGCAGTGGTTGATGAGGCAGCTGAATGATGGGAAGTTGAAGCGTGGATCATTCATGAAAGCAAGTGAAATCTTCGGGGTGAGTAGGCAGACGGTTTGGATTTGGTGGAAGGAAACGCAACAGCAGCTTTCTAGGGGCCAAGTTGTTCACCTGAAATCTATTCACAAAGGAATTGAGCACAAAGATAAAAAGAAGCTGGACGTAGAAGCAGTTAAGGCACTTACGGTGCTTGAGAGGTCGTCCATACGAAAAATGGCAGGCAAGCTAAAGGTAAGTAAAAGCCTAGTAGGAAACTGGATCAAAGAGAAGCAAATTAGGCCACACACAAATGCTATAAAGCCTGCCCTAACTCAACAAAACAAGATTGCAAGGTTGAGATGGAGTTTAAGTCACCTCACTGCAGGAATGGGCAGAGGAGCAATGAAGTATCTAAGCATGGACAATATTGTCCACATAGATGAAAAATGATTTTATATGACCAAAACAAGTGATAGGTACTACCTGCTCCCAGATGAAACCGAACCATACAGGGCTTGCAAATCCAAGAGATACATTACCAAGGTAATGTTCATGAGTGCCGTGAGCAGGCCACAGATTGCAGATTGTGGCAGCATAGAGTTTGATGAGAAATTTGGGATTTTCCCATTCACAACTCAAGAACCAGCAAAGAGGAACTCAAAGAACAGAAGGAAAGACACGTTGGAAACTAAACCAATTCATTCCATCACAAAAGATATAATCAGAGACTGCCTCATACAAAAGGTGATTTACCTTATTTTTGCACTATCAGACTTTTACAAGTCATCATTTAGTTTTTAATTATGTGTTGCTTTTACAGATTATACCAAGCATTAAGGTAAAATGGCCTGCTAATGCAAGCAAAGAGATCATAATCCAACAAGACAATGCAAAGCCTCACATAGCACACAGTGACCCAGATTTCATCAAAGCAACAACATCAGATGGATTCAATATAAGGCTAGTGTGTCAACCACCTAATTCACCAGATTGTAATGTGAATGATCTAGGGTTTTTTAGAGCAATTCAGAGCATAAAAGATGATAAGGCTTGCAGTGGTGTGGATGACTTATTGAAGAATGTGGAGACTGCATTTCAAGAACTGACACTATAGAAACTCTAAACAATGTGTTTTTAACATTACAAGGGTGCTACACAGAAATCATGAATGTGAAGGGGTGCAACAATTACAAAATCTCACACATGGGAAAGGCAAGACACATAAGGGCAGGAACACTTCCTAAGTGTTTGGAGGTGAAAGAAGACTTGATAAAGGAATGCTTGGCAGTAAGTGAGAATGTTGGTGGTGCAGCCTATAACATAGATCAATTGGGGGCAGCTTTTGGTATATAAGTAGGTGGGAAAAAAACTTTTTTGTATCTAAGTGTTTTAGATATGTTTACAGTATAAGCAACTTAAACTTTTTGGGAGTTGTTTAGGATGTAAACAGTTTTTTGGCAACACATTGTGTAAACAGTTTCAGCAATCAATAGAGGTGATCATGTTTGCATCATAGACTCTCTAATAAATACACAAAAACACACAACAGAACTTACACTCAACCTCCAAAACAACAACTCTAAAAGCATAATGTGAAGTGAAGGTTGAAAATCAGATTTTATACCCTCAGCTAACCATCATAGGGCTCTTGCAAAATCAGATTTTATACCCTCAATTATTGATTCAGAATTGCAGTGAAGGCATCATGTTTGCTCTAGGTGTTCATGTATAGCATAGAGGTGACAGAAACACAGACAAGAGCTCACACTAAACCTCCAAGCCAAGCCAATTCAAGACACATAGAGGTGGCATAAACACATGGAAAACATGAATTCAGTGGCTGAAAATCCTCAGCTAAGCATCATAGGATGCAAAATCACAGCAACAATTAATGAATCATGCTTCCTTATGATAACCTACACAACAATGAATCTAGAATGGTAGGGAAGGCATAAATGTTTGCTCTAGGGTTTCATCACAGGGTACACATAAATCACCATCACAGAGGCGTCACCATCACATATATCTCCATCAACGAGAAAACCCTAGAACATCATCACATCGGCATCACAGAGGCATCACCATCAAAGAGGTAACACAGAGGACACCCTCAAAGAGGCATCAACTCTAGAACCATCAAAGAGGACACCATCACAGATGGAACAACATCATAACACAATCAATTAGGCATCAACATCAATGAGGCATCACAGAGGACACCATCAAGGAGGCATCATAGAGGAAACCATCATAGAGGCATCAACTCTAGAACCATCAAAGAGGCATCAACTCTAAAACCATCAAAGAGGACATCGACACATAGAACACCATCAGAACAACATCATTTAGGCATCAAATAGGCATCAACATCAAAGAGGCATCACAGAGGACACCATCAGAGAGGACACCATCACATGAAAACCCTAGAACACCATGCATCAGAAATCACAGAGCCATCAGATATCCCAGAACCCTCAAAGAACACATAAAGGCCAACTACGCCACAAACAAAGGCCAACTACAACCACAAATAGAGATTCAAAGGTCAACTACGCCACAAACCAGCTATATCGGGCCAACTACGCCCACATGATATCTAACACAGGCCAACTACGCCTGAAAATAAAAAATGAGAGAGATATACCTTATGTTTCTGAAAGAAACAGAAATTCCTCCACCATAGGGAACCAAATCCCAACCAGCTTTCGAAACCAAGCCTTGTTCTCATCATTCCACTTCCATTTGCCATAATCATCAAGATCTGAATGAGGGAGGCTTGGAGATGGAGTTTCCTCCACAACCGTGTCTGAATCACCAAAGAAATAGCTAGGCTCACATAGAACAGATTGAGTCGAGGTTGCAGGGGTGAAACACGAAGAATCACCGTCAGCGGCGAGTAAATGGTGTGGAGGGGAAGAATCACCCAACACAAAGTGTAGATCTGTTGTGGGAGGTGAAGAATCACCCTTCACATATAGTGGAAGGGAAGTGGTAGGAGTCGAATCACCCATCCACAGATGGATTTGGTGTTCTAGGATTTTCTGGGATGGAGATGCAGATGTGGTGTTCTTAGGTTTCTCGATGGAGAAGTAGAGATGGTGTTGAAGAGCTTCGATGGAGATGCGGGGAAGAGAGGCAGAGAGGCATTCTAGGGTTTCTCGATGGAGATGGAGAGAAGGAGGCAGAGAGGTAGTTCTAGGGTTTGTCGATGGAGTAAAGGAGAAGATAGGGAGAATGGTGTAGGAATCGAGATGGAGGATTCTAGAGTAAAGGATAAGATTAAAGTGGTTGGGGAGAATTAAATTGTTTGGGGATTAAATTTAGGAATGGGTTTGGTTTAATTTTGTGTTAAAGTGTTTAATTGGGTTGGGTTTAGTTTTAATTTAATTTTGGGATGATTTGGGTTTTAATTTTATGATTAAGTTGTTTAATTGGGTTGGGTAGTAAAATTAGGTAAATTAAATTGTGGGCTCATTAGTGTTAATTAGGTAATTATTGTATATTTGTAAGGGTGAAATTGTAAAATGGATGGTTTCCAAAAATAGAAAGGAGAAACGTAAATCATTTTCGTGAACGGCCCAAAATGGCAAAACGTAAACCATTTTCGTGGACGGAGGGAGTAATAAATTGGTCAAAAGTGGGCTAAAAATATGTAAATTCTCTTGAAATTGGGAAAAATAACTACCCTTAAATTAATACATTACATACCAAAAAGAAAGAGACTTCACTTACGACTTCAGTATCTCAAATAGATGACTAGGTTCTCTGGCCTTCCAAAATTTTAATATCCTGAAAAAAAGAAATACTAAATTCTGGTCGTCACTTGCGTTTTTTTAAATGGACGACCGAAATTAGATATCCACAACAAAAATTTAAGTTTTATGATTTCATATATGTAATAATGTTGTATCGTTTGTGTTTTCATTTATTGGATAAAAATTATGTTATGATATTATGATTTATCGATAAGAATTTGATGTTTAGATGAACTATCATTCTTTAAGCTTATGAAATACGATATGCATTTGGAAGTTCTAATTCCGCTCATGTATACCAAGTCTATCCAATAACCCTCGCGCACCAGAATTTCTTGATTTTTTCAATGCTTCATTTTTTAGTGTAACTTAATTAAATTTTATGAAATCATGTTTTTATTCAATTATAATATTCGATATGTTGTATTCTTAAAGAAAATTTCCACATTGAAATATAATTTACGTTAGTGATTTATATATTGTGTTATAATCATGTCTGTTTACATTTTTGTTAAGATTAAATTTCAATTCAATATACAATTT
Source organism: Leonotis leonurus (assembly GCA_026898415.1). Lineage (NCBI taxonomy): Eukaryota > Viridiplantae > Streptophyta > Magnoliopsida > Lamiales > Lamiaceae > Leonotis > Leonotis leonurus. The sequence continues at coordinate 6,254 of JAPKLX010003720.1, read as the reverse complement.
TATTTTATTTTATGTAACATGAATTAGATTGAGTACACGAGAGTATGATGTTTGGCTGAGCTTATAAGCTCCTTAAAACAGCTTATAAGTTGTTTAAGAACTTATAAGCTCTTTCAAAATGTTTGGCAAATTAAGCTCTTTAAGAGCTTATAAGTTGTAAAAATAAGCTCTTGGAATTTATAAGTTGTTAAAAACATAAGTTGCTTCACCCCAACTTATTTCTGTATGAACTTATAAACTGCAACAAAATTACATAAATAGCCTTCTATGTCACTTTGAAAGAACTTATAAGCTCGTTTATCCAAATACTTTGATAACTTATAAGTTACATCTTATAAGCTCTCTAAAATAAGCTTAACCAAACACCCTTTTAGTAAATTGAGAAGTTACTACGGGTAAGTACTATAGAGATTCGATAATAAATCAAATCTATAGTACCCTCCAAAATATCGATGGATAGTTTTTGGTAGAATGGTTCAGGATGGGGGTGTTTTGGTCACTTCATGGGTTCACAGTCACGTTAAGAGAGAGTTTAAACAGATAAAAATAATAATGAATTGTTTTTGGAACATTGTCTATTAAAATCCATCCCCCTATATGAGAAAGTAATTGATGTTGTTTCTTGGCTTGATGTAGCTGGACAGTGAGAGAGGAAATCAATTAACAGAGAAAGTAAGTCGTGTTGTTGAAGGATAACATCCGTATATAACACATGTGGAGATGCTTCATCATCAGAAGAGTCAACATCTACTGGCAGCTTTTGATACGACTAATATCTTACTTATGGGTCGTAGTATTTGTATCGGGTATTGCGATGTTAATCGGCCCGTAGTCGAGTTAGGCCCATTAGGGTTGGTTGTTAGTCTATATATATGTTATGTCTTGTAAATGAAGAATGAATCAATGAAATGAATATTTGAAGTATCTCTATCTCTCTCTATATTTCTGGAGTCTAAGCTCACTCGAAAAGCTCTTTACCGATATGTCTCGATTAGGATCGTATCAGCTTACCTCTCCATGGAAGATCTCTATAATGAGAATTAGATAAGAGGGAGGGATGCACTGTCCATTTAGTCTTTGGTATAGTGAAAACATCATCTTGCCTAACTTTTAGACCACACGATTGTAGTATTTTATATTTCTCAAAATCTATTTTTCGATGAGTGAAAAATGATATGCTAAAGTTTATTTTGTGATGGAATTGAACTTAGTTTTGACTTGAAATTAAACGATTGTGAAATAAAATGATTACTTAATTTTAATTTTTGTTAACAAAATTAAATTAATTGATGAGTGATTATATAAAATAGTCAAAAAAGATTGTAAAAGACAAATAATAGCCACAAACATAATAATATTTAAATTCTAGCCATTTATAAATTTTTTGTACTAAAATACCCTTATAATTATATTTTACATTTCTGAGTATGAATAATATGAATTGTATCGAATCGTATCATTTATACGTGATACTTAATTTTATTATCTTTTTTGGCTAGTCATATAATTAACACTTAATTGATTGCCCAATTTAGTTTGGGATGGGCCAATTTGGCTTGACCAATTATTTGGGCCAACTAATTACCATTAAAGGATACACATGTCTATATTATTGATTATCAGGCCAAATTAATACCGTAATTTCATATATATATATATATATATGCGCAAAATAATGATGAAATTAGGGATGTTAATTGCGCTAATCCACTCGGATTGTCGGTCTATTTGGTTCGGGCTAAATCGGGTTGAAATTTTTTCGGGTTGAAAATTTACAAACCTAATCCTAAACTTTTGGTTTTCGGGCTAGCCCACCGGACCAATCGGACTAGAATATTTATGAGTTTTTTTTTAAAATGTATGTATATTTTTATGATTTTATATTTAAAAAATATATATTTTTGAAAAATATAATAAATAAAATTAAAATTTAAACATAGTTAAATATTAAAATTAAATATGAATAAATTTAAAGAAAAAATGTAATGATATTATACCCAAATTATGTCATAATTATTTGTTTAAGTTATTGGTTAATTGATGGGATGAAAAATACATTTTTTGCATGAAAAATCAAATATATTATGCAAATAATTATTATTTTATTTTTTCATTCGGTTAATCAGGCTAACCCACTCGGTTTTCGGGCTAACCCTATCGGGTTCGGGTTGATTTCGGTCCAACCCATTCGGGCTAAAAAATATTTTAAATCATAAATTTTCAACCCTAACCCTCTTTGGTTTCGAGTTGGTCTTCGGACCAACCCGCACTTTCGAACCAAATTGACATCCCTAGATGAAGTAATAGTCATACAATATCTAGAAACCGCGATTCATGATGAGCCTTACAACGGCTAGAAATCGTTGACGCATGAATATTGTCTTTATGAAGAACATTGATTGTCTCCATCATAAGCTACTATAAAAGGAGAAGTGGGTGAGAGCTTAGTATACAACGACAAGAAGCTTTCTTTTCTTTCCTTTGCACACATTCATATTTTAGTTGCATTCTTAGTAACTTTGCATGCCCGGTTCTTAAATTTTTTCAAATTCACCGGAGCCTTCCGAGTTTGTGGTATAACTATTCTAAAAGACGAAATCGTTTCATCTTTGGAGATGATACACCTATCCGAATAGCACTAGCTATGATGAATTCCGTCTTTCGGAGAGAAGTCTTCCTCGACTCGATTTTCACTTTATTCAGATTTTGTTATTTTTATTTGTTCAATTTTCACTAGTCAAGTAAAAATTAGAGTTCATGAGGAGCGAAAACTTTTGTTACTTGAAGTTATTATTGATAGAATTTTAACTTTTAACTATAGTTTTTAGTATTATTAAGAGTAATATTTTCTAATTACTGAAGGTACATATGTCATCATTAATGTTTCTGTCGCTAAATGACTTTTTTTTTTGTATTAGTGCATGATAGGTAGTCAAAAGAAATTAATATTTTAGACAAAGAAAATAAAAGTATGGAATGGTACTTATTCTAGCTAGTCCAAAGAAATTGTATTGTTTAACTAGGAAGTGGACTAAAGTTCAAAATGTACATTAAATGGAAATAAAATTGAGGTCAATGTAAGAAAGAAAAACAGAATTAAAGTACATTAATTCAAGGTCTTGAGATATGAGATATGATGATGTGTTGAGGTGCTTGAGATATGATGATGTGTTGAGGCAGATTGTGAGTTTGCAGATATAGGCAATGACAGATTTTGAGTTCCTTGAGGAGCCGCATTCCACCTTCTTCAATGTCGATTTCTCTCAGATCCCACATGTATTGGAGGGAGAATACTTGGAGGCATGGGAAAGCATTAAGCGATATTGCTATCCTCTTATTATCTCCGCATCGTACTAACTCGAGGTACCGTAGATTGGGTAAATTCCCTATCTCCATCAACTCACCATCTTCACTTAGTATACACCGATCTAATATGAGATGAGAAAGGTTTTGAGGAAACATAGCCGCAGGCGTAGTAGATATGGGCACACCAAGACTACTCACTGTAAGTGTAGTGAGACAGTTGAGATGACCAGGAATGACTTCTCCCAACCGTAAGTCAGAAACATTGAAGGATAGGTGCAGTTTCACGAGATTCGTCATCTTCTCCCACAACACTCTCACACTACTTGACTTATCATCCTTCCACTCGCTTAGTTTCAGATTTAGCTCTATTCCCAATTCACGAAGAGGACAATTATCTGTTACTTCCAAACTGTATTCCATCCAACCCTTTATATCGATGCTTCTCAAAGTTTCGAGACTTTTACAATTCCCTATTTTAAACCCCCACCCAAAAGTAGCATTCAAGTGACGCAATGTTTCTATTTCTAGTGCAACGTCGTCCTCGGACATCAGTACAGCCGCATTCTCCACTGTTAGAACCTCCAGCTTCTTAAGCTTATTCAACCTGCAAATCGGGAGCTCTAACACATACGGACCTATTTTATGTACTATTCTCAAAATTTTCAATCCAATCAATAATCCGAGAGATTCCGGTAATCTTCTAAACGCAAAGCCCTCAAGGTGCAGTGTTTGCAGGAGTTTAAAGCTCTTCCAGAAACCAGTTGGAGCACTAAACAAGTAATCATCCTCATAATCAGCATTGTGTAAGAAAAGAGAGCGAACATACTTATTTTGATTCTTTGAAGTCACCAGATTATTGCCATAAACAACACGATTACGGGGTTTGTAGGGAGTTGCAGTTGCAGAAGAAGACCCTGCAGCCTCCTTTCCCGTTACAACTTCCAAACTCATTTCCTCCTTTGCCTTTCGTAAGCATACTTCCCGTACAAGATCATGGATTTGGCAGTTCTTCACTCGACCATCTAACGTTACATCCTTAACTTGAATCAAGCTTCGATTGATCAGCTCATTTAGATAAACTCTAGCTATCTTATCAGCTGCTCTGTTTTCTTCATGTTGAATCAAGCATTGTGAAATCCACATATTTTCCAACCATTTCACGGGAATGGTGGCATCTTCCTTGAAAAAGGCGAAGCGCAAGAAGCATGATTTCAAATGAGGAGATAAATTCTGATAACTCAACTCCAAAATTGCTGATACGCTACTTTCTTCTCTTCCCAAATGATACTTTATCTGGTCAAGAACTTCTTTCCATTCGCTACTTGTTTGTTTTCCCGAGAGTAGGCCTCCTACCACACTTATTGCCAATGGTAGACCGCCACATTTTTCAAGGATTTGTGTGATTATGTTCTCCATTCCATAAGTGCCGCCAATATTTGCCTTCTTTAATAGTAATTTCCTGCTCTTCACAAGGTCTATACCCTTCATCTTGTGCATATATTGATCACTGTTAGTACGAATCTCAATGCGACTGGTAATCAGTAACCTACTTCATTTATCTGTCATAGTAGTACAATTATAATTTGTTTATAAATTGTAAACAATGATGTTCATAAATTAAGTAGTGACTTTTCATAAATTAGTCTCATTTTTCAATACATGACTTGGGTGAAACAAGGAGTGCAAAAGACGCGATCCTTAAGTAGTGATTATAGCATTGCTAGAAAATAGGATCCGTTGCACAAAAAGCAGAGACTCTTCCAAATGTTTTTTCAAAATTCAAATACGCCACCAACATAGTCGCAATATTCGGATATGTTGGTGTGCCTATATAAAGAGAGTAGTCGTCACTTTGGAGATCATCGAGTGCATGCATATGTGATTGAGTGCTTAAGTTGAGTTTATGTTTTGAGCGATCTAAATTTTTTATTTCATACACTTTGGGTTTGTGAAGGGAGGAATTAGTTTGTAAGAGAAGAGGCTTTCAATATGCTAGATCAGTTACTCGGTTGGGTTACGAGTAGTGTGGATTCGATTTCAAGTTCAGTTAAAAAGAGTGTAGACAGTTGATGAGAAATTGAAATAGTTGTTTATTTCTTCTATCTCTCAAACTCTGAAACTCTTAATAGTTATATTTCATTTCACTACAAAGGCGAAACGATCTATATGTTAGTCCACTATTGCGACTGCAAAAGTGGAGCTATACACCATTTTATCAAACCCTATAGCCTCTTCTTTTGACATTTGAGGCCACTATTCATTTGGTGGCTGAATTGTTTGTCAACTATTGCGGCCTGCTGTCCACTCTATTTGCCTATATATATGTATCATTCTTCAAGTTTGTTAAAACACACAACGAAGTGAAAAAAGGAGAGAGCAAGAGAGTGAGAGTTGAAAGTAGTTCCAACTCAAGAGAGAAACACGGGGTTGTGAGAAAAGCTTAAGTAGAAGCTTTTTTGTGTGAGAAAATTATATAGTAATTTTCTCGGGGTTAACGGGTTGTGAGTTTGAGTGTTGTGGGTGTTGTAAACACTGTATATTTTCTCTCTTGTTAAATAGATCTGCAGCAGCTCGGAGACATAGGCATTATTGGCCGAACTTCGTTATCAAATTTGTGTCTTTATTCCGCATTTATTATTTGCTCCCATATATCTGGTTAGAGGGAAATTATATCCAAATTTCCCAACAACAGGTATCAGAGCCACGTTGGAGGCGGATACTTTCGATATTTTTTTTTATTGCTACTATTCACGTGAATAGTAAATTCCGTGAATAGTGAAATTTTGTCGGCGGCTCCTGTTTGTCGATAAAAGGTGTTTCAAACACGGTGCTTAGTTGAAAAAAAAATAGAAGTGATCCCAAGGAGTCCAGATTCGAGTGGGAGCAATGGCTGCAGACGATGGAAAGGTGAAAATCGAAAAGTTCGATGGTGCGGACTTTGGCTTCTG
>JAPKLX010001655.1:0-18988 GCA_026898415.1 Leonotis leonurus | reverse complement strand
ATTTCTTCACGTTAATCCACTAGAAAACTACTAGCTAGCAAAGATCTTCTTCCTTTCTCGATAAGACAGACTTGAATCGAGGTGTGATTGCGATCACGAACGGTTTGAAGCTTTTGTCTGATGTAAGATAGAATTGCTTGAGAATATTTCAGTAATATAGCGCTAGCACACATCAGACTTTAAATCTTCAAACATATATAGGCTTTGAATTTTGAAATTCTAGCCGTTTGTTGATTGGCATGATTTGATTTGTGGATTGTCAATTAATCATATCTCTTCTTTCCTTGTAGGGTCGTTGACTGAATCTTCTATGAATGGAAAGCAGATCAACTGTGATTACTTTCCTTCTTCGTGTCAATCAGTGATTCTCTTTCCAATTCTCGATGGATGAACTTTAATATTGACGTGGTAAGAGATATGATGAGAGGGGCATTATCATCTGGTGGTTTTGATAGCTCTATTGATCTGTTACCATTATTGACAGGTTTGGTTCAACTCTTTCTGTTTTGGTTGAAACCTTCTGGTTACGCCCTTTCTGGTTTTAATGCCTTTCTGGTTGAACACTGGTTGAGTACTTTCTGGTTGAACAACTTTCTGTTAAAGTTGATTTGCTCCAACTTTCTGTTCGAGATTTGCTGGTTCAACTTTTCTGTATAAGACTTGCTGGTTCTGCTTTCTGTCTAAGACTTGCTGGTTCATCCGGTCCAGCTTTCTGTCTGAGACTTCTTTCATCTTTCTGTTTGAAGCTTTCTGGTTCAACTTTCTGTTAAAATTGTCTTGCTTAGACTTGCTTCAGCTTTCTGTTGCTTAGACTTGCTTCAGCTTTCATCTGTTACAAGGAGACAAAATAGAAATAATACAGAACAAGAATAATATCAAGTGTGTTTTCGAGAATCATCATCAAAACTTAAATTATCTGTAGGGTTCCCAACAGGTCTGCAGGTAAAACAGCTACCAGATGGTATCTTTGTAAACCAAGCAAAGTACATTAACGATCTGGCCAACAAGTTTGGAGTTAAAGACAGCAAGCCAGCCAAGATTCCAATGCAGACAAATGGAAAGATAGACCCAGATCCCGAAGGCAAACCAGCACCTATAACAAAATACAGAGGCATAATTGGCTCACTATCATACCTTACTGCAAGTCGACCAGATATCACGTTTGCAGTAGGAGTATGTGCCAGATATCAAGCCAATCCCAAAGAATCACATATGGAAGCTGTCAAAAAGATACTTATATATCTTAAAGGAACAGCTCACGTTGGTCTCTGGTATCCGCACGACGATAACTTTGAACTAACAGGCTATTCTGACTCAGATTATGCAGGATGCAAACTGGACAGAAAGTCTACCTCTGGCACATGTCAGTTTCTAGGAAATAAGTTGATATCTTGGTTTTCAAAGAAACAGACATCTGTTGCCACATCAACAACAGAAGCAGAATATATGGCTGCTGGAAGCTGTTGTGCACAAATCTTATGGTTGAAACGGCAATTAAGGGATTACGAGATCGAAGTAAAAGAGATACCAATATTCTGTGACAGTTCAAGTGCAATAGCTATAACACAGAATCCGGTACTTCATACAAGGTGCAAACATGTTGATGTGAGACATCATTTTATTAGAGATCATGTGGAGAGAAAGCACATCCAGATTGAGAAGATTCATACAGATATCCAACGTGCCGACATCTTGACTAAAGCTCTGCCAGAAGAAAGATTTAAGATGCTGTGTGGAAAGCTTGGATTACTGAGTCTGGATGATAAAATAGCAGAAGGTTAGCAGAATGTTAACAGCAGAAGGCTACCAGAATGTTAACAGCAAGAGAATCACTAGAATGTTAACAACAGAAGGTTACCAGAATGTTAACAACAGAACGCTTTCAAGAATTACAGAATGACAAGAAAGAAATAATGATTTCACGTGTCATAATTTACTCAAATTAGAGTATCACGTGAAAATTATTTCTTAACTACTAAGTCAAGAGGGAACTTTTTGAGGAAATTGAAGCGACCGAGATAAAAGATGTCACTTTCCATAATCAATCTACGAGATTACAGTCTGAAAAGTTATTTCTTTTCCTGGATTTTCTAAATCTTCTATTTTCGTGATGATTAGCACAACTTTGGAAACTGTGATCGAGAAAATCCCTGCAAGAAATAGAAAAAGGGAAGTTACCGAAAAAGGGAAGTTACCTACAAACCCTAGGATCTAGAGCGTATATCACACGCAAGGAAAGGCGGCAAAACAAAGCCTAAAGCGGGAAAACCTAAAAAGGGAGATTCTATGCTCTTCATCTGTGCCATTGATTATTTTGTTATATATATGCGATATACATCTCTGAACTGTTCACCTTCACTTCATCGCACTGAGCACTTCTCTTCCTAAGCACTTAAGGTTTTTACATCTTGATTTCTCTGCAAATCTCCCCAAAACATCTTACGTTTGATCATGGCACCCCAAACCTCTCTATTTCTTCAACATGTGTCCGAGGTTCAGAAGTTTCTTTCACCTGAACCATATGCTGTGTTTGAATCTCACGGATTTCGTAAATTGGAAGAAATTTTTGCCATTGTTACTCGCTGCAAAGGTTTTTTTTTTTTAGATTACTAATATTCCTTATATCTGCATCTTGCTCTCATTATTGCTTTCTTATGAACTGCCTATACCTTGTCCTTTCTTCTAATTAACTGTTTAGATGTGGACATTCATACTTGTTCATATAACCTGATGAATATACATATATTTGCTTTGTATGTTCTTATGATATTAGGTTTTTGCAATATTGTCACCTCTCATCCCAACACATTTTTGGCAAAACAAGTGGCTTCATTCTATCTAACATGGCAGAATGATAAACATGGCTTTGAAGCAAATGTGTTGATGCCAATCGGTGATAGAACTAGCAAAACACCATACAATGTCATCGAAATGATCAACCAGACGTATCGGTTGAAAGATGAAGGTTTAACATTGGATGATATCACTTCTGCGCAACTGCAAGAAGCAGTGGAAATAGTGATGGTGATACCGATCATATATACTGGAAAAATGTTTCAACGATCCCTACTTCAACCAGGGTTCAAGCTGTTACTCGAACTGGTTCAAAGGATATTCCTCAACCACAGTGGATCGTATGATCAGGTAACTCCTGAGAAATTTCGAATTCTCACGGCAGTTGTCCTAAACCTCTGAGTAAACTGGAGCAGAATACTGTTTGAATTAATGGCTAAGGAAGCAAAATTGGTCACATATACCAAGGATAGCAGAGGCAGAGGAACTTCAGTGGAAGTTAGAAGAAATCTACGACACTCTACCAAGATCAGTCTGATGTTGGAACGATTTTTTAAGCAGAAAGTCTGGGAGGATGCTGTGGAATTCAACACAAATCTCTCCATACCCAAAGATCAACATCAGCTTGAAATGTCTTTGGGACTCTCACAATAATTTTTCAACAAAATAACTGATGAGGTTGTTGGTCCCGAAAGAGCAAGGTTTGGTGTATTTCCCCCCCCCATACACCAAACCTTGCTCTTTCGGGACCAACAAGTGGTATCAGAGCAGTGGTTCAAACTGACCATTGTTTTGTTTCACAGGGTTAAAACCTGCGTGGTCTACTTGAATAGATCTAGAAAAATCTTTTTCATTCACGTGCATACTATCTGTTATGGAGTCATCTGTTATCAGGGCCTGCGAAGAATTCTCTATCCAAGGATATAGAGAATGGAGTTTCAGAATCAAAATGTGCCTCAAAGCCCATCACTGCCTGATGTGGAAAGTAATCGATGAAGGGCCATTGGCAATCACTGAAGAGACCACTCGTATCACAGATACAGGAGCAGTCAAAGAAACTATCCTAAAGGATCCCAGAAAATATACCTCTGAAGAAAGAAGGGAGGCAAACCTCGATGATTTCGCCAAAGGAATCATTTCCAGCACGGTCAAAGGGGTACATCTGGCTAAAATCCAAGATCTGGATACTGCCAAAGAGATGTGGGAAGCCTCGAGAGACCTGGCGCTTGGATCTGAAGTGATGATCGAGAACAAACTGTCTCTAGCCTGCAACAAATATGATGAATTCAAAATGAAACCAGGGGAGACAATAGAACAGATGAAGATGAGATTCACTGGAATTCTTCTAGAGATATCTGCGTTAAAAAAGAACAAATATACTCAAAGGGAGAAGAACATGAAAGTTCTTAGAGCACTTCCACCAAGCTGGGAGATCTACACTGCAATGCAACCCCTAAGAGCAGATTTCAATGATCTGTCTACCGAAGCCTTATTTGATCATCTCGAAGGTCATGAATGTGACATTCAAAGAATTCGAGGACCAGATCATCTGTCCAAAAAGGCAGAAAGCAGCTCAAAGAAGGACAAAGAGGTAGCCTTCAAAGCGAAGAGCAAACCAGATGATCCTTCTGAGTCCACTACTCCAGACGAAGAGAAAGGCTATGACAAACTCTTAAAAGAGTTTGCAATGATAGCTAAACGAATGGATAAAATGGAAACCAGATCAAAGAAATACAGACGCTTCTACAAGGATAACAAGAGGAACTTCAACAGGAAGTATAACAATGATCGATCAGATGACAAGAATGAATCTAAACAGCAGACTACAAAGATCTCTAGCTCTACAGATTACACATGCTTTGAATGTGGCAGAACAGGTCACTTCAAAACAGATTGTCCAAATCTGTCCAGAAGCCAAAGAGAGGAACTGAGAGCTAAAAGAGATCGAAAGCTTAAAAATGAACGCAAAGCCATGATAGCTGAACAGAACTCAAGCAGCTCAAGTCATTTCTCAGACAGTTCATCAGAAAATGATGAGGCTTTCATTGCTGACGACGAAGAAAGCTGGAATGAATGCTATGTAGGCTTGGACAACGGTCTAGATGAAGTTGAGGTAAATTCTTGCAACTCAAATTCCTCAGATGATGTTAATAATCTTGAACAGGAAAGTGAAGATCAAGCAGAATACTCATGGAATGAAATAGATGAGATGTTCAAAAGCTACTCAAGCATCAAAAGACTGTTCAAAGAAGTAGTTGAAGAGAATGACAGATTAAAGAAGATTGAGCAGACTCTAAGCACAGCAAACACTAAATTTGTTACCAAAATTACTGATCTGGAAGAACAGATCAAGAGCAAAGACAGTGAGATTCACTCTCTTAACTCAAAAGTTAAGGATCTGATCTCAAGATACAATGTTGCTGAAGAGAAGATCAAGAAAGGAAAAGAAATGATCTACAAGAGTGATGAGCGTGCCAAGCTGCTAATCAATCTGCAACAAAAGGGAAAATCTGGATTAGGATATCCAGGCCACTCAGAAAAATCTTCAGGAACTATTAACTTTGTACCAGAAAGGAAGGAAATACCAGATCAAGTGAAAGACTTGAAAAACAAGAAAGGTCTTCCCCAAAAGATGGTCATCAAACAGACTGACAACAAGCAATACTATCAATCGAAAGGTCAACCAGCCTACTACACAAAATCAGATCATGTTCACAACAAAAGGGTCAACAGGACACCACCAAACAATAATGTCAACAGGACAGCACCAGTTAAGAAAGGATTGAAGAGTGATAAAATGGAGAGATTCCATCCATCTGAAATACACTCTGTATCTAAAGTAGATAATGAAGGAAATATCATTACCTGCTATATTGCTGTTCCTAACCCTAGAATATTCTGGATTCGAAAAGGGTTGTTTACTAATAATCAAGCACCCAAGCGTTAAAAAGGGTAGCTAAGTGTGATTAATTGCAGGATCAAAGAACTGCAAGAAGGAGTAAGATAGCAAGAGGAACTATCTGGATTATAGATAGCGGTTGCTCAAAACACATGACATGTGATAAGAATCTGCTATCAGATTACGTGGAAAAACCAGGACCCCAGGTCACTTTTGGATGTAATTCAAAAGGGTATACCAGAGGGTATGGAAACATCAGAGTAGGCAAGACCACTATCACAAATGTGTCATACGTGGAGGGTCTTAGTCACAATCTGTTTTCTGTAAGTCAGTTTTGTGCTAATGGTAATCAGATTGTTTTTGATACTAACAACTGTTTGGTGAAGAACAAGGAAGGAGATGAAATACTCCTTACCGGTAAACTGCAGGATAGGTTATATATTGTCCAGTGGACAAACCAGATCGAGACCTGCTTAGTCACTAAGACTGTATCAGAAACAAGCTGGTTATGGCATAAGAGATTAAGTAATCTTAATTTTAAATCAATCAACAGGATTGCCAAAGAAAGGTTAGTAGAAGGATTACCAGATCAGGTGTATGATAAAGATCACATATGTGATGCTTGTCAAGCTGGAAAACAGACCAGATCATCCTTTACAAGCAAAGCAGCTCACTCAACTTCAAGGATACTAGAGCTGTTACACCTTGATCTGTTTGGACCAGTCAAACCACTAAGCATCAATGGGAGAAAGTACACATTGGTAATTATAGATGATTACTCAAGATTCACATGGGTCATCTTTCTGCTGAAAAAGAAAGAGACTCTAGACAAGCTCCCTGACTTTCTACACAAGATCACTAAACAGAAAGAGATGAGTATAACCTCTATCAGAACAGATCGAGGAACAGAATTTCTCAACCAGAAGATTGAAGCATACTGCAACAAGAAGGGAATCACTCATCAAACATCTGCTGCTCGAACTCCTCAACAGAATGGAGTTGTTGAGAGAAGAAACAGATCACTCAAAGAAGCAGCTCGCACGATGCTAAATGCTACAAATCTACCGAAGAAATTCTGGGCAGAAGCCATCTACACTGCCTGTTATACGCAAAACAGATCATCCATCACACTCAGACATGGGAAGACTCCATATGAATTATGGAACAACAGAAAGCCTAAGATTTCTTACTTTCGCACTTTTGGTTGCCTGTGTTACATACACAATAATGGGAAATCACAATTGAAAACCTTCGATAGCAAAGCTGACCCTGGAATATTCTTAGGATATTCTGATGTTAGTAAAGCCTATCGGGTTTACAATAAAAATTCACATATTGTGGAGGTAACACCTCATATTGTTTTTGACGAGTCTATCATTGAGTACAGATCACCAGATGAAAAGCAGATAGACGATCAGGTGACAACCAGAAGGATGAATGATCTATTACTAGAAGATATTCTTATCTGGAATTCTAGGAGTGAGGATGAAGAAGTTATCACTCAACCTGTTGCTGAGGAGATCATACAGCAAGGGGGAATATTACTACCTAACCTGGATGAGAACAGATCATCAACAGGAGTCAATGATACAATTACCACAAATGATGATCAACATCCAGAAGAAAGCCTAGATGAGAATCCATTTCATGCTACGTCAACATCACACCCTGAATTTGAGGAACCAACAGATCAACCTGATCCTGAGTTATCTGATGAAGAAATGACCAGGAGAAGAAGATGGATACAAGATCATCCACCAGAACAGATCGTTGGGAACCCATCAGATCGTGTGAAGACCAGAAGAATGCATGGAGAAAGTGCATTGTTGAGCTGTTATCTCTCTCGCATGGAGCCATCTGATGCTTATGAAGCACTTCAAGATGCAGATTGGATAACAGCAATGCAAGAAGAACTCAATGAGTTCAAAAGAAATGAAGTCTGGTATCTCGTGGACAGACCCAAACACCAAGGAGTAATAGGTGTAAAATGGGTGTTCAAGAACAAACGGGATGAGAATGGTGAAGTAGTCAGAAACAAAGCCAGATTAGTAGCTAAAGGCTATAATCAACAAGAAGGCATTGATTTTGATGAAACATTCGCCCCAGTAGCCAGATTAGAAGCTATAAGGCTATTTCTAGCATATGCTGCTCACAAACGGTTCAAGGTATACCAGATGGATGTCAAAAGTGCCTTCCTCAATGGTATTCTTGAAGAAGAAGTATATGTGGAACAGCCACCTGGATTTGAAGAAGCAGATCCAGACCAGAAAGTATACAGACTGGCTAAAGCAGTCTATGGTCTAAAACAAGCCCCCAGAGCTTGGTATGAGACCTTATCAACTTTCCTACTGGAATCTGGATTTAGAAGAGGATCTGTTGACAAGACTCTGTTTATCATCAAAGTCAAAGAAAACATTCTCTTAGTCCAGATCTATGTAGATGATATCATTTTTGGATCTCAATCTACCTATCTGTGTGACAAATTTGCTGAACTTATGAAAAATAAGTATCAGATGTCCATGATGGGAGAAATGAGTTTCTTCTTAGGTTTGCAGGTCAAGCAACTACCAGATGGTATCTTTATCAATCAGACAAAATACATCAACGATCTGCTGACCAAGTTTGGATTAAAAGACAGCAATCCAGTGAAAATTCCAATGCAGACCAATGGGAAAATAGATCCAGATCCCGAGGGAAAACCAGCTAACATCACACAATACAGAGGGATTATAGGATCACTACTCTACCTAACTGCCAGTCGACCTGACATCACTTTTGCAGTAGGAGTATGTGCTAGATATCAAGCAAACCCCAAAGAGTCTCACATGGAAGCAGCCAAGAAGATACTAAGATACCTTAAGGGAACAGCCCATATAGGATTATGGTATCCATGTGAAGATAACTTTGAGCTAACTGGATACACTGACTCAGATTACGCTGGATGCAAACTGGACAGAAAGTCAACATCTGGTACATGTCAGTTTCTGGGAAATAAACTTATTTCTTGGTTCTCAAAGAAACAGACATCGGTTGCCACTTCAACTACAGAAGCAGAATATATGGCAGCTGGAAGTTGTTGTGCTCAAATACTATGGTTAAGACAACAGCTTAAAGATTATGAGATTGATGTCAAGGAAATTCCAATTTTCTGTGACAGCTCAAGTGCTATTGCAATCACACAGAATCCTGTTCTGCATACCAGATGCAAACATGTGGATGTACGACATCATTTTATAAGAGACCATGTTGAGAGAAAACATGTACAGATTGAGAAGATACACACTGATATTCAGAGAGCAGATATCCTCACTAAGGCATTACCAGAAGAGAGATTTAAGATGCTCTGTGCAAAGCTAGGACTTCTAAATCTTGAAGATAAAACCAGATTGATCTAAACCAGATTGATCTAAACCAGACTGATCTGAACAAATTAATCTAAACCAGATTGATCTAACCAGATTGATCTAAATCAGATCATCATGATCCAGATTAATAAAATCTCACAGGGAATGAAAACCAGATCATCATGACCCAGAATGATAAGACTCAGATCACTAGAAATTCCAACAGGGAACTAACACCAGATCACCAACACAGATGTCAATACAGATTAAATAAGTTCCAAACAGGAATTACTAAAAGAAAGCAACCAGATTGATCAGAGACAGATTGCAAAACCAGAAAGCCTCAAAGACAGAAGGCTAGACCAGAAAGTCTCAAAACCAGCAAGTCTCAAAGACAGAAAGCTAAACCAGAGAGTTAGTCAACTTTAACAGAAAGTTGAACCAGAACAGCCTCAACCAGAGAGATGAAAGAAGCTTTGAACAGAAAGTGGTTAACAAAAGCTCAACCAGTTTGATCTCAACCAGATCACATATTGACACGTGGATTAATATTTATTAATCCATTACTTGGTTAAGGGGGAAAGGTCAACTGTATACGGCGACTAATTATCACTATTCTGACACTTAGATTTAAAGATCATCTATTTTTGATGATTGCATGCAGTAATTGGGAGACGTGATCGAGAAAAATATCTACCAAATCTAGAAAAAGGAGATAAAAGATTGCATCAAAAACAACGCGCCAACACACAACCGTTCGATCATAGCGCGTGCATCATACGATCAAGAGAGGCAACAATGGGTTGAAAACCTAGTACATAGAAAGGCGGGAAAGCTGAAAAAGGGAAGGATTTCTCAATATTTTATTACCTTTATTATCTTCTCTCTCGCTTATATAGATTGATAAGGCGTTTCGTGTATCACTCACACTTTCAAAATTCACGAAACACTTGGAAAATTTTCATCTTCCAAAAACTCTCTCTTGCAAAACTCTCACTCTCTAACAAAAATGGCTCCCAAATCGTCTGTATTTCTGGAACAAGCAACATTTTTGAAACCTTATATTCACCAAGACCTTTTTGCGGTTCTTGACACCTTCGGGTTTCATAAACTGGAGAAGGCATTTGATCTCGTTCGTCAGTGCAAAGGTTTCATATTTGTTCTTAATCGCTTTCAATTGCATATATATCTTTTCTCTGTATTTATTTTCTTGTATGTCAAATACATTGAACTGCATAAACTGTTCTTGTGGCACTTATACTTCACTGATGGAAGGATAGTGCTCACATCTATACTACCGTGTTCTTTGTAGGTTTCCGCAAAATTATCACTTCACACCCTGTGCACTTCCTGCCCAAGGATGTCGCAGCGTTTTATCTCTCATGGAAGGGAGAAAGAGGTGGAGAAGAAGCCACCATCAGGGTGAGTAAAGGGAACACAGTCAGTAACACTCCTTACAACGTCATCAACCTTATCAACGCTGCTTATAAGGTCAAAGATGAGGGACTAGAACTAGGGGAAATCACTACAGAACAGCTGCAAGAGGCTGTGGAGATGGTAATGATAGTTCCCATCCACTACACAAACAGGATGTTTGTACGTTCACTTCTCGCGCCAGAATTCAGGATTGTGTTTGAATTCGTACAGCGAATTTTCCTCAATCACAACGGGTCTTACGACCAGGTGACTCCTGAGAAGTTCAAGATATTGGCAGCAGTCGTTCTTAATTTGCCAGTAAACTGGAGTAGGATCTTATACGATCTCTTGGCAAAGGAGGCCAAGATGATCCTAGTGGTGAAGGGTAGCTCACCAGGCATCGAAGTCAAGAGAAGCAGCCTGAGACATTCCACAAAGATCAGCTATATGCTTGAATCTTTCTTTCCTCACCATACATGGGATACAGTGGTAGAGTTCAACATACGACAACACTTTCCCAAGGACCAGCATCAGATAGAAATGTCAATGGGCATTTCAGCAAATCTGATTGCTAGAGTTAAAGACTCGGTTGTCTTCAATGCTCTGATGGAGATGGGGAACTCAAATCCCATCTGGATCCCTCCATCTGGTCCAGTATCTCACCCCACAAAATCCAAGGTCAATAAAGAGAAGCCATCCGAGAAAACTCCTACCAAGAGAACAACCAGGAGAGCCAGCTCGGTTGAAACTGACTTATCTACAGCCGCTCAACCACCAAAACCTAAACGACGAAAGCTTCAAAAATTGGTTGATACAGAACGGAGCCCAGAACCAGCACAAGAAACTACACTCCCTCACCAGGAGGTTGAGGAAGCAGAGATTCTCATAGGAGACCAACCAGAAGAAGTGGCTCCCATATCATCTTTCAACCCAGACCAGTCCAAGGACTTCTCCCCAGCTCATACCATAAGCTCATCTTCTGCTGAGCCTCTAGAACAGATCGCTGAGGGAGATGAGGAAGAAACTGAATCTTCGGATGAAGATGTTGAAAAGAAAACAGCTCAGTCTGTTATAAAATTGATTGAAGCAGAGGCTGACAGAGCAGTAATCAGCACTTTTCCAGGCATCCAGCTCACTCCTGAGAGCTATGATGCAGCTAAGAGGGTAAAATTGCTGCTGCTGATCAAAGACAAGGAGTTCTATGTACTAGATGCTCTACTTAAGATCAGATCGATTGCTCAGCTCAAAGCAGAGGAAGCCACGCTGCTAAACATTTTTGAAGTCTCTTCTGTTGCTGAGCTAAGAGAAAGCTTCTCACATTCCATTCTTGCCATTGCCCAGCTCGAAGCTCAGAAGCTGCAGATCAATCTGAGAGAGATTTATGAGAAGGCTGGCAAGATACAATTTTATGACAGCGTTGTGGATGAAGATGCTGATCAGACTGCCCCATCTGGTGTTCACCAACCGGGTGCAACAATAGCGGAACCTGCACCAGATCAGGTCATGGTTGACACTGGTGTACAGATCACTACACCACCTGCACCAACAGAGGACGAATTTCTTGGCCAAACTATAGGAGGTGAACTTACAAATGACATTATCACTCCTGGTGTGGCAGCGGCACAGAATGTACATGTGCAGACTTATACCATGGAAGATATATTGATGGACCAGCATCAATCCCTATCTAATGTCCATATCCGAGATCTGATTGCCAAGAAGGTAGATCAGTACATGTATGGAACGCTGACCACGGTCCAAGACGAAGCCACACGCATCCTAACAGAATTCAACGACCACCTGCAAGCTCAGGTCAATAAGGTCGATTCTGATTTGAGGAAAATCTGCAGACTGAAAATTGAAGAGATCAGTAAGAAGTTAGATGATGATCGTGCTGCAGCTGAAGAACGAAAGGCACAGATTGATCAGAATCTGTTTTCTACAGAATTCAAAATGAAAGAAATGTACAAAATCATCAGTGCCTTCGCAGAAAAGGAGAAAGACATGGTTCACACCATAGTCAAGGAGCAGACTGATGGTCTCACAGCAGATCTGGTCAAGGAAGCTAACTCATACACCAGATCACTGCTTCGACAGTTTGAAACTGATGGCAAAAGCTTTGTGGAAAGGAAGCTACTTGATCTGCAATATCCAACATCCTCTCTGATCAAAGCTTATTTTGATGAGACAGCAGACATCAAAGCAGCTCAAGAAGAGATTAAAACTGATCTGGCCAACACGCAGACTTCTTTTCAGAAGCAGATCAACGATTCAAATCTCAACATTACCTCGCTGCTATCTAGCCGAATTGAATCAGACAAGGAGATCGCTGAGCTGAAAAACGAGGTCACCTCTCTCAAGACATTCATTCAATCCCTCATTGATGATGTCGAAAAGGGGGAAGGACTTGGAAAGAAAAAGCTGCCGTCTGCTACACAGGAGAAGAAGAAAGAGACAGCAGCTCAAACTAAACAGAAGAGCATATCGGGATCTGGTCAATCCACTGCCAAGAAACAAGCCAGCTTACCCTCATTCCAAGCACAGAAAACCTTCACTCCAAGCAGCTCATCCCAACCTTCCAAGAAAAAGAAAAGAGCTGGATCAAGTTGGTTCTCTTCTGCCCCCATACGCAGATCACTGACAAAACAGGGAGAGACCAACTGGGTCCCAGATCATCTGAAGGAGGGATTCGAAGGGTTGAAATATGGGTTCATAATGTGCAGATATTTTCTCAAAGAACCTCTTTATCTTGAGGGGACTCCAGATGAAGCTTTTGAGCTATACATGGACAGAAATGATGCAAAGGATCTGGTGGGAGAGATCCGAGCTGCTGCTGATAAAGCAAATGTCCAGATAACTGCTCCAGAAAGGGAGTTCAGGACCTGTCCTACTATTCCTGGGACAGATCTCCCTGACAAGACCTTTCTGCTGAATTTTATTAACCAGCTAGCAGAAAACAGAGGATACAAAGTGGATGCTGAAGATCCAGATTACATCAGAGTAAGAGAAGGAGTATATGAGAGCGTTCAGCTCATTTCTGATGAGACCAGAGCAAAGCTGAAGAAGCAGCAAGAGGAGAGAAGAAAAAGCAGATAGTAGCCCGATTTTCTTATATCCTTATGATCTGCCTTTTTCTTGTAATCTGTTCTGTTTATCTGTAACCTCTCTTGTTTGCTTATCAATATATGATCCAGTTTGAGTTTCTGATGACAACACTTTATTGTCCAGAACACATATAAAATACTCCTTAAACGTTATAAACTTAATAACGTAATCTGATCAAACTGGAAAACCAGACCAGACCAATCTGTATTAACTGATAGGATTCCTTTTGTAAAGTGTGGTTTCGACATCATCAACAAGGGGGAAATTGTTGGGAACCCTAATGATTAGTGTTGATGATGGTCTTTCGAAACACACTTAGCTGGTCTGTATGTTAAACTGTTCCCCGTGTAAAACCAGATTACTATAGATCTAGTGATTTCTGTTTTGGAATAGACTAGGAGATGACTTAGAATGTAAAGGATATATTCCTATAGAAGTCATTCTCAACTTAGAATAGGATGAAGGACAAGTTTTCACGCTCAAAGGAATCGATCTGCTGTAACAGACAGCGACCAGATCGATGACCAGATCGATGCTTACAGCGATGAACCAGAGCGATTGAGTCATCAAGCTACTAGCTGACATCATCCTACACGTCATATGCTCTTGCCATGTCAAAGACCAAGATCCATCCAACAGGGATTGGAAAGATAATCTACGATTTAAACATATAAGGAAAGAGACCGTTAACAATCTGATTTCCATAAATCATAGATTGGGTCAACCTTTCCTATATGGCAAGAACAGATATGATGGAAACCTTGATTGGCAATATACCATCTATCTCACGCCAATCAATAACGGCTAGAATTTAAAATTCAAAGCCTATATAGTTGAAGACATCAATCTGGAATACAGAGAACAACAAGAAGAGAACACACGCGAGCTATACTGCAAATCATCTTCCAAAACATTCTACATTCCAGACTTAGAGCTTCAACATTCTGTGATTATACATCACACCAACCACCTCGATTCAAGTCTGTCTTGTCGAGAGAAAGGAGATCACCCTGCTAGCTAGTAGTTTTCTAGTGGTAACGTAGAGGTAATCTGTTGTAAAGGGACACGACCCTTCATTCGTGCATAAGTATCATTCTAGTTGTGACTGGTACTTGTGACTCGTTCTCCACGAGTATAAAGAAGCAGAGTATCCTAGTAGTGGATAATCTGGTCTAGGTTTGACCAGATCGTGGACGTAGGGATTTCCCGAACCACGTTAAACACCGTGTGCTTTACTTTTCTGCATTCTTATTATTTGTTGTTTATTATCCTAACCATCTGCACAAACATATAAGCTGCATTCTCAATCAATCTGCTTAATCGATCTGTCTAATTCCTTAAGGTTTTCTAAACAAAGAGCAATCATTAATCCACCATTATTCCGCACTCACTCTACACTCAGGAGATAATAAGATCACTCTTACTATCTGTTAAGTGTATTCACTTGAGAGTAATCTGTTTGGACAAAACCAGATCCTGATCCGTATATTGATCTGGTCAGTCATTCCAAGCAATTTCTTATACAGAATAGCTTGAGCTCTCATATAAATTGTCAAGTAAACTGAAAAGTTAGTATTTGGTGTATTTCCCCCCCCCATACACCAAACCTTGCTCTTTCGGGACCAACAGAGGTGCACCGGGTAGCAGCTCTGGAAATGGGCAACTCTAATCCTTCATGGATGCCACCTTCCAAAGGAGTGGAAAAGCATAAGGGTAAGACCACAAAAGAGAAAGTCGTGAAGGAAAAGATGGCCCGCAAGCCCCTCACTCAAAAGAGGAAGCTCTGTTGAGACAGAAACATCTGCCTCACAGCCTAAACAGAAGAAGCGCAGATTAAAGAAAGTTGAGTCTCCACCACCATCAGAAACAGCAGATCTGGAAGCAGAGGATACACACACAGAGGTTCCACAAACAGAGGCTCCAGCAGGTGGTGTGAAACCAGAAATGAGCCATAACCCACATCAGGAGAAAGATTTTTCTCCTGCTAGAACAGCTACACCCTCACCAAACAGAATGGAAAGAATAAGTGAGGATGAAGAGGAAGAATAATCCGTTGATGAGGAAGAAGAAAGGAAACGTCAAGCAGAAAGTGTTATTAATCTGCTGGAGAATGAGGCAGAACATTCTGTACTTCAAGAGTTTCCTAGCATTCACTTGCTCCCAGAGAGCTTGGGAGTAGCAAGACGCGTCAAATTCTACTTGCTGGTCAAGGACAGCGAGTATTATATCTTTGATGCACTGCTCCAGATTAAATCAATTGATGAGTTGAAGAAGGAAGAAGCCACATTACTAAGTCTACTTCAGGTCGCCACTGTTCAAGAAGTTAGAGCAGAATACAAGCAACTCATTTCTGGGCTCATGAAAGGTGAGGCAGAAATTTTGAAGATTGATCTGGGGACAATACACCAAGATATCCAGATGAAAGAACCTGCATCAACAGACCAACAACCACCACCAGCAGCAGAACAATCTAAGAAAACACCAATCATCAATCTCGACTCTGGTGATGATGAACCTGTTGGACAGAACATTGGCGGCGAGCCAAGTAATGAAATATACACACACGGAGCCGCCCAGAAACTGAAGAAGCATATCAATTTCTACACCATGGAAGAGCTTCTGGAAAGAGAACCCAACACCTTCAATAACTATCAACTGGACAATCTGATCACTCTTCGTGTTGAAGATCAGATGACTGATATTTGCAACACTCTTCAAGAGAAAGCCACCCAGATACTCACTGATTTCAACCAACATCAGAAAGAGTACGTCAATGACATGGATGAAGATATACGAAGGAAGCTCAGAACAGTCAGGAAGGAGCTTGATAAGAAGATTGATGCTGAGAGATTGGCAAACGAAGCAGGTCAATCCAAAATCAATCTTCGACTGAATGGCATAGAAGAAAACGCTGAGAAGACCACTACCTTGGTAGCTGACCTCTTGGTCAAACAACAAGCAACCATTGATGCTGCTGTAGCACAGAAAGGCACTCAACTTGTTTCTCAGTTGAAAGAAGATAGTGACTTATCCATCCATTCTCAATTCGCCAAATTTGAAAATGAAAAATTTGTGGAGCTGATGCAGAAACATCAAATGGATGTGTTAAATGATCTTCTCTATCCAAACCCAGAAAAATTTGGGAACCAGAACAATCGCCTTACTGCTGTCGAAGAACTTCAAGAGACTTATGACAAAACCTTGTCAACAATGAACAGCAGGCTAGAGAAGAAACTAGACGCCTCCGACCAAACGATCAACTTACTGCTTGGCTTCAAAGCAGATACTGAAGAAAGAATGGAGAAGATGTCAGAGGAGATTACCTCGCTTCGAGCACTCATCAAGAATCTTTTTGATGATGTCGAAAAGGGGGAAATTCCGAGTGAAAAAGGCAGCAAAGGAGGCAAGAGTATTGCAACAACAGAAAAGGAACCAGAAAAAGTGAGTGCTGAAGCAGAAACACCTGTGGTTTCAATGAAAAAATCAAAGGAAAGACCTACCACTCCCCCAAGGCCAGATCCTACAATTTTTGCTCAAACAAAACAGATGTCCACTATTCATCAGACTCCCACAGACAGAGGCAAGAAGCCAATTGATGAGGGAGCATGGATCAAGCATGTGATCCACTGTTGTTTGGGGTGAGCATGGATCAAGCATGTGATCCAGTGTTTAGAGCGCAGTTCTATAAAGAACAGGCAGAAAGAGAGAAGAAGCTAGCTGCTCAGGAGGCCAAGGAAAAATCATTTCAAACTCCTTTCTCTTCGCCTTCATCCACAGAACGCTCACAGCAGCAGTCATCACAATCAACCACCCAGTCCAAAAAGAAGAAGAAGAAACCATTCTCATGGAACCTATCCCTGTAGAAGAAAACACCCAATGATACATGGGTTCCAGAGGGTGACCAAAATGACTGGGAAAAGGTCAAGCAAGGCTTCATTTTGAACCGATACTTCTTGAAGGAGCCTACATACTCAGAGTCTACACCGGATGAAGACTTTATTCGATATCTGGAGAATTTTAGTGACCAGGGCCTTATACAGAGGATCAGAACGGCTGCTTCTGATGCCAAAATCCAACTCAAGGCCCCGGAGAAAGAGTTTATGGTGTGCCCAACCATACCAGGCAGCAACATCCCTGATAAGACATACATTTTGAACTACATCAACCAGCTGGCCAAGATTAAAGGTTACAAAATCGACAATCACGACCCAAACTATGCCAGAGTAAGGGATGGGATTTACGAGAGCATTCAGTTAGTTTCTGATGCACAGAGAGAAAAGATGAAGAAAGGCGGAGCTGCCAGATGGTTCTCTTAGATAGATCTTTCCTCTTATTCTCTATTTTTGCTCACTGTTATTACTGTTGTCCACCTGTACTTATCGATTCTGATATCTATTAATGTGGAGTTTTCTAAAGACAAAATCTTATTGTCCATAATCTTTATTGTTATTTATTGTTATTTAACTTAAATAACAATTGGCTAATCTCTCCAGAACATGATACATGTTAATTTGGTTACGCTGATTTAGTGTGGTTTCGACATCATCAAAAAGGGGGAAATTGTTGAGAACCCCACAGATAATTTAAGTTTTGATGATGTTCTCTTGAAAACACACTTGATATTATTCATGTTCTGTACTATTTCTATTTTGTCTCTAAGTACCAGAAAGTTGGAGCAAGACAATCTTAACAGAAAGTTGGACCAGAAAGCTTCAAATAGAAAGATGAAAGAAGTCTCAGACAGAAAGCTGGAGCAAGACAATTTTAACAGAAAGTTGAACCAGCAAGTCTTAGACAGAAAGTTGGAGCAAATCAAATTTAACAGAAAGTTGTTCAACCAGAAAGTACTCAACCAGTGTTCAACCAGATATGCACTTAAAACCAGAAAGAGCCTAACCAGAAGGTTCCAATCAAACAGAAAGAGTTATATCAACCAGACAGAAGTGGCAACAGATCGATAGAACTATCAAAACCCTCAGAAAACATTGCCCTACTCATCATACCCACTTACCACGTCAGTATTTAAGTCCATTCTTTGAGAATTGGAAGGAAAATCACTGATTGACAAGAAGAAGGAAAGTAATCTCAGTTGATCTGCTTCCCATTCATAGAAGATTCAGGCAACGACTCTACAATGAAAGAAGAGATATGATGAATAACATTGATTGGCAATCCACAATCAATTCACGCCAATTCAACAAACGGCTAGAAATTCAAATTCAAAGCCTATATATATTTGGGGTTTTTTATAGTCTGATGTGTTACAAGCGCTACATAAAAAGGAACATTCTCAAGCAATTCTAACTTACATCAGACAAAAGCTTCAAACCGTTCGTGATCGCAATCACACCTCGATTCAAGTCTGTCTTATCGAGAAAGGAAGGAGATCTTTGCTAGCTAGTAGTTTTCTAGTGGATTAACGTGAAGAAAT
>JAPKLX010002939.1:0-11766 GCA_026898415.1 Leonotis leonurus | reverse complement strand
TGCTTCAACTTTCTGTCTGAGACTTGCTGGTTCAACTTTCTGTCTGAATGCTTTAGATTCCTATTACATAGAGGCAGATAGAAGTAATATATAGAGAACATGAGTAAACCTAAGTATGTTTTCGAGGGAACATCATCAAAACTCTAATTAATTGTGGGGTTCCCAACAATTTCCCCCTTTTTGATGATGTCGAAACCATACTTAATCAGATTAACCAATGTAACATGAATCATGTTCTGGTGAGGTTAGCCGATTGTTATTTAAGTTGTATACCAATCAATAAGAAGAAAGATTCTGGACAATAAGACTTTGTCTTTAGAAAACTCCACATCAATAGATATATGGAAGGGTAAGTACAAGTGGATAGCAGAAATAGCAGAGAGAGCAAAAACAGAAGATGAGAAATAAGATCTATCTAAGAAAACCATCTGGTTGCTCCGCCTTTCTTCATCTTTTCTCTTTGTGCATCAGAAACTAACTGAATGCTCTCGTAAATTCCATCTCCCACCCTGGCGTAATTTGGATCGTGATTGTCGATCTTGTATCCTTTGATCTTAGCCAGTTGATTGATGTAATTTAAGATGTAGGTCTTGTCTGGAATATTACTGCCTGGTATTGTTGGGCACACCATGAACTCTTTCTCCAGAGCCTTGATCTGGATTTTGGCATCAGAAGCAGCTATTCTGATCCTCTGTATAAGGTCCTGATCACTAAAATTCTCCAGATATCTGTTGAAGTCTTCATCAGGAGTTGACTCAGAGTATGTTGGTTCTTTCAGAAAGTATCTGTTCAGAATAAATCCTTGTTTGACTTTTTCCCAATCGTTCTTGTAGTCTTCTGGAACCCAAGTATCAGTGGGAGTTTGCTTCCTCAGAGATAAGTTCCATGTGGAGGTTTTCTTCTTCTTTTTCTTTGACTGGGTGGTTGATTGTGAGGATTGCTGTTGTGAGCATTCTGCTGAAGATAGCGGAGAGAAAGGTGTTTGGTATGATTTTTCCTTTGCTTCTTGAGCAGCTATCTTCCTCTCTCTTTCAGCTTGCTCTTTGTAGAATTGGGCTCGAAAGATTGGATCACAGGCTTGCTCCATGTTGATCCCGAACAGCAGTAATTCAGCTATTTGATCTCCCTCATCAATTGGCTTCTTGCCCTTGTCGCTAGGGATCTGTTGTACATCAGAAGTTTGTTCAGTTCCAAGAAGTGTAGGATCTGGTCTTGGTGGCGTAGTGGGCCTGGGTTGAGCTGGTGCTGGTGTTTCTACTTCAATTCCCACCTCTTCTGTTTCCAAACCCATTTCTTTCCTCATACTCTTGCTGCTTTTGCCTCCCGAGATTTCCCCCTTTTCGACATCATCAAAGAGGGTAGTGATGAGTGTCCGAAGTGAGGCAATCTCTTCAGTCATCTTCTCCATTTTCTCTTCAGCGTCAGCCTTGTACCCGAGTAACAGATTAACTGTCTGGTCAGTTGCATGTAACTTCTGCTCGAGCCTGCTGTTCATTGTGGACAGAGTTTTGTCATAAGTTTCTTGAAGTTCTTCAACTTCAGTAAGACGAGTGTCCTGGTGCTCGAACTCTTCTGGATTAGGGTACAGAAGGTCATCTAGGACATCCTTCTGATGTTTCTTCATTAAGTCCACAAATTTCTCGTTCTCGAATCGTGCAAAGTGAGAATGGATGGATAAGTCAGCATCTTCCTTCAACTGAGCAGCAAGTTGAGTCCCTTTCTTTTCTACAGCAGCACCAATTGTTTCTTGTTGTTTGACCAAAAGATCAGCCACAAGAGCAGTTGTCTTCTGGTTTTTCTCTTCTATGTCGTTTAGACGAAGAGTAATCTTGGCCTGCTCTGCTTCATTCTGCATGCGATCATCATCTATCTTTTTATCAAGCTCTTTTTGGATTGTCTTGAGCTTTCTTCGTGATACGACCAACAATATGTGGAAGCAAGAACTCAAACACTCGTCAACAGAAAGGTTGGTTCAAACCAAATTATGCGCCAAACAAACGACCAAAAACTCTAGTTGGAGACCCGATTGGAAAGTAGGGTAAATCAACTCGGATTAAGCTCAAATTTTATCACCAATTATAAACTGAAGTCTTAAACAAAATATCCAAAATTCAGCCAATTCGCACGAGGGGTTTGGGATTTGGCTCGGGAAGGACTTTTGGGGCGTTTAGGGTTAAAATCTGGGAACGACGACTTGTCGGAGGGGAAACTGGGTTGGCGTGGGGTTGGGATACATGCATAGGCAGATTTAAAGGTATATGATGGCTGGGAGAAAACGAGGGTTGCTGGAAACGAAAAGAAAAGGATGAAGAACTTACCGAAACGAACCCCGGATTTACTTGATTCCGAAACGCATCTATGGATCGATCTTCGCGGCTTGTCTAACCCGGATACTACTGGATATCACGAACGAGACAGATGAATTCAAGTTCTAAAGAGCCAACTTAAGAACTCTACCAAGAACGCAAGAAAAACGTGAGACAAAAATAATCACTCGATTTTTGATTCAAAATTGTCTGCCGTCCAAAAGAGTTGTTCAAAGTCTTAAATACTGCAGATTTCGACCTAGGCCCATAAGTACAATTAGGGCACTAATTCGAAAATATAAAATCCAACAATTGGGCATAAAACAAAACACAAAGTCTGAGCCCAATAAAAATTAAAACAAGCATAAAGAAACCAAACACTAATGAAGCCCAATTTTCGAACCAAAAGGTCTTGTTCGAAACTCCTATGATATTCTTCAATCTTGGACGCTGGTCCAATTCACCAATTTGGGCTGCTTAATCCCAACATCTTCATCTTCCAATTTCTTCCGGATAATGCACTGAAAATAACCTTGCAGCTTCTTTGCTCTCAATCTTGTAACTGGGCCTCTCAACTGCAATTCCGGGTTTGATTCATCATTGCTGGATCCCGGCTCATCACTTCGTATGTCACGATCCATGTCGTTGACGTAGTCTTTCTGATGCTGGTTAAAATCAGAAAGTATCTAGGTGGCCTTCTCTTGAAGTGAGTTGCATATATCAGTCATCTGATCTTCAACTCGAAGAGTGATCAGATTGTCAAGTTGATAGTTGTTGAAGGTTTTAGGTTCTCTTTCCAAAAGTTCTTCCATAGTGTAGAAGTTGACATGTTTCTGCAGCTTCTGTGTAGCTCCATGTGTGTATATTTCATTGCTTGGCTCACCACCAATGTTCTGTCCTACAGGTTCATCATCCGCCGAGTCAAGGTTGATGATTGGTATTTTCTTGGCAGGCTTCTTGGGCTGGTCTGCTCCCTGCTCTGGTTGGGATGGTTGTTGTTCTGTTGGGGCAGGTTCTTCCGTCTGGGCATCCTCTTCTTGGATTGGGTTGTCTTGTTGTGGTTGTTCAGAGTGTTCTGCAGCTGGTTCGGGTGGTGAGTACTCTTGAACGTTTCTCAATCTGCGTTTCTTCGGTTTAGGTTGAGATGCAGATGTTTCTGTTTCAACGGAACTTCCTCGTTTGAGTGAGGGCTTGCGGGCAGCCTTTTCTTTTACCACTTTCTCCTTTGTGGTCTTGCCTTTCTGCTTTTCCACACCTTTGGTAGGTGGCATCCATGTTGGATTAGAGCTGCCCATTTCCAGAGCTGCTACACGGTGCACCTCATTTGTTATTTTGTTGAAAAAGGCCGGTGAGAGTCCCAAAGACATTTCGAGCTGATGTTGATCTTTGGGTATGGAGAGGCTTGTGTTGAATTCTACAGCATCCTCCCACACTTGCTGTTCGAAGTATCGTTCCACCATCAGGCTAATTTTGGTAGAATGACGTAGATTTCTCTTAACTTCCACTGAAGTTCCTCTGCCTCTGCTATCCTTGGTATACGTAACTAGTTTTGCTTCCTTAGCCATCAAATCAAATAGTATTCTGCTCCAGTTGACTTGGAGATTGAGGACAACTGCCGTGAGAATTCAGAATTTCTAGGGAGTTACCTGATCAAACGATCCACTATGGTTGAGAAAAATTCTTTGAACCAATTCGAGTAGTAACTTGAAGCCTGGTTGGAGTAGGGATCGCTGAAACATTCTTCCAGTATATGAGATGGGTATTACCATCATGATTTCTACTGCCTCCTGCAGTTGTTTAGGAGTGATGTCGTCCAAAGTCAGACCTTCATCTTTCAACCGATACGCCTGGTTGATCATTTCGATGACATTGTACGGTGTTTTGCTAGTTCTGTCACCAATTGGCATCAACACATTTGCTTCAAAACCATGTTTATCATTCTGCCATGTCAGATAGAATGTAGCCACTTGTTTTCCCAAAAACATGTTGGGACGGGAGGTGACAATATTGCAGAAACCTAATATCATAAGAACATACAGAGCAGATATATGTATATTCATCAGTTTATATGAACAAGTATGAATGTTCCCATCTAAACAGTTAATTAGAATGATGAGACATTTTAAGTAGATCATAAGAGAAATTAAAATAATACTTGTAGTAAGTTGCAGATATAAGGAAGATTTAATAAACTCAAAAACCTTTGCAGCGTGTAACCAAGGCAAAAATTTCTTCAAGTTTGCGAAATCCGTGAGTATCAAACACAGCATAGGGTTCAGGCGAAAGAAACTTCTGAACCTCGGCCACATGTTGAAGAAACAAAGAAGTTTGGGGTACCATGATCAAAACGTAAAATGTTTTTGAAAATGTTTTGCAGAGAAAAGGGAGTCTGGAAATTCTTAAGTGCTTAAGGAGAGTAGTGCTCAGTGTGATGTAAGTGAAAGTGAACAGTCCTGTGAGAGATATCGCATATATATAACATAATAATCAATGGTGTAGATTAAGAAGGTAAATAAATGAAGGGTTGGATGAGTATCTCCCTTTTAGGTTTTCCCGCTTCAGTTGTTTGTTTTGCCGCCTTTCCTTGCATGTGATAAACGTGCTAGATCCTAGGGTTGTAGGCGAGCATGTGCGTATCTTTCTATCCACTGCAACTTTCCTTCTTCCTTTTCTTGCAGGGATTTTCTCGATCACAGTTCCCAAAGATGTGCTAATCATCACAAATGTAGAAGATTTAGTAAATCTAGGTTAGAAAATATCTTTGCAGACTGCAATCTCGGAGATTAATTATGGAAAGTGACGTCTTTTATCTAGGACGCTTTAATTTCCTCAATAGTTCCCCCTTGACTTAGTAATTAAGAAATAATTTCCACGTGGCACTTTCTTCAATTGAGTAAATTATGACGCGTGAGATTCTTTATTTCCATCTTGTCATTCTGTCATTCTGTAAAATATTCTGTTGTTGAACATTCTGGTGACCTTCTGTTGTTAACATTCTGGTGACAATCTGTTGTTGTCTTTCTGTTAGACAATCTGTTATTGTCTTTCTGTTAGACAATCTGTTATTGTCTCTCTGTTAGACAATCTGTTATTGTCTTTCTGTTAGCTTATCGAGATTTAGTAATCCAAGCTTTCCACATAACATCTTAAATCTATCTTCTAGTAGAGCTTTAGTTAAAATGTCAGCACGTTGGATATCTGTGTGAATCTTCTCGATCTGGATATGCTTTCTCTCCACATGATCTCTGATAAAGTGATGTCTCACATCAACATGTTTGCATCTTGTATGAAGTACTGGATTCTGTGTTATTGCAATTGCACTTGAACTGTCACAGAATATGGGTATCTCCTTTACTTCGATCTCGTAGTCTCTTAGTTGCTGCTTCAACCATAAGATTTATGCACAATAACTTCCAGCAGCCATATATTCTGCTTCTGTTGTTGATGTGGCGACAAATGTCTGTTTCTTTGAGAACCAAGATATCAACTTGTTTCCAAGAAACTGACATGTTCCAGAAGTAGACTTTCTGTCTAGTTTGCATCCTGCATAATCTGAATCAGAATAGCCTGTTAATTCAAAATTGTCGTCATGTGGATACCAGAGACCAATGTGAGCTGCTCCTTTAAGATATCTAAGTATCTTTTTGGCAGCTTCCATATGTGATTCTTTGGGATTGGCTTGATATCTGGCACATACTCCAACTGCAAATGTGATATCTGGTCGACTTGCAGTAAGATACAGTAGTGAGCCAATAATAACTCTGTATTGTGTTATGTCTGCTGGTTTGCCTTCTAGATCTGGATCTATCTTCCCGTTGGTTTGCATTGGGATTTTCATTGGGTTACTGTCTTTGAGCCCAAATTTGGTCAGCAGATCGTTGATGTACTTTGTTTGATTTATGAAGATACCATCTGGTTTCTGCTTGACCTGCAAACCTAAAAAGAAATTCATCTCGCCCATCATGGACATTTGATATTTATTTTTCATTAGTTCAGCAAATTTATCACATAAATAGGGAGATTGTGATCCAAAGATTATGTCATCGACATATATCTGGACCAAAAGGATATGTTCTTTGACTTTGATGACGAACAGTGTCTTGTCAACAAAGCCTCTTCTGAAACCTGATTCCAGCAGGAATGTTGACAGTGTTTCATACCACGCTCTGGGTGCCTGTTTCAAACCATAGACAGCTTTAGTTAATCTGTATACTTTCTGGTCTGGATTTCCTTCTTCAAAACCAGGTGGTTGCTCAACATATACTTCTTCTTCAAGTATACCATTTAGGAATGCACTTTTAACATCCATTTGGTACACTTTGAATCTCTTGTATGCTGCATATGCGAGGAATAGTCTGATAGCTTCCAATCTGGCAATCGGTGCGAAAGTTTCGTCAAAGTCGATGCCTTCTTGTTGATTTTAGCCTTTAGCTACTAATCTGGCCTTGTTTCTAACTATTTCACCATTTTCATCTCGTTTATTTTTGAACACCCATTTTACACCTATGACTCCTTGGTGTTTGGGTCTGTCCACGAGATACCAGACCTCGTTTCTTTTGAACTCATTGAGTTCTTCTTGCATTGCTGTTATCCAATCTGCATCTTGTAGAGCTTCATATGCATCAGATGGTTCTATGCGAGACAGATAGTAGCTTAATAAGGCACTTTCTCCATGCATTCTTCTGGTTTTCACACGATCTGATGGGTTCCCAACAATCTGTTCTGGTGGATGGTCTTGTATCCATCTTCTTCTCCTATTTTTCTCTTCTTCTGATATCTCGGGATCAGGTTGATCTGTTGGTTCCTCAAATTCAGGATGTGATCTTGAAGATGCTTGAAATGGATTTTCAACTTCTGGTTCTTCAATTTCTTGATTATTATTACAACCATTTGTGTTTCTTGATTCTTCTGGTTGATCTTGAGGTTGTTCAATATTCTCTTCTCCTTCTGGTTGATCGTTTTCTGGTAGGGTTGTTGATCTGTCAAGGTCCAGAATGGCATGTTCTGTTCCCCCTTGCTGTGAGCTTACTGCTTCAGCATTAGATGGAACATCTATTTCGTTGTCTTCTGTTGTATTCCAGATTAGAATATCTTCTAGCAATATTCCTACTTTACTCTTATTCTTGTTCTGGTTTTGTGTATGATCATCACCTAACTCTCTGTCATTGATAAAAGATTCATCAAAAACAATATGAGGTGTTACCTCCACAACATGAGACTTCTTATTATAAACCCTATAAGCTTTACTAACATCAGAATATCATAAGAATATTCCAGGGTCAGCTTTGCTATCAAAAGTTTTTAACTGAGATTTCCCATTATTATGGATGTAACACAAACAACCAAAAGAACGAAAGTAATGTATCCTGGGTTTTCTGTTGTTCCAGATCTCGTATGGTGTTTTCCCATGTCTGATGGTAACCACGGATCTGTTCTGTATATAGCATGCCGTATATATGGCTTCTGCCCAAAATTTCTTTGGTAATCTGGTTGCATTAAGCATTGTGCGAGCAGCTTCTTTTAATGATCTGTTCCTTCTTTCAACTACCCCATTCTGTTGAGGTGTTCTAGCTGCAGATGTCTGATGTGTGATTCCCATCTGATTGCAGTAGTCCTCAATCTTCTGATTTAGAAATTCTGTTCCACGATCAGTTCTGATAGTTGTAACAGAAACTTCCTTTTTCTTGGTGATTTTGTTGAGGAAGGTTGGTAGCTTTTCTAATGTCTCTTTCTTCTTATATAAGAAGATTACCCATGTGAATCTTGAATAATCATCAATGATGACCAGAGTGTATTTTCTACCATTTATACTTAATGGCTTAACTGGACCAAATAAGTCTAAATGTAGTAACTCTAAGATTCTGGTAGATGACTGGACAAATTTGCTAGAAAATGATGATCTGGTTTGTTTTCCTGCTTGACACGCTTCACAGATGTGATTCTTGTCATATATTTGGTCTGGTAGTCCTTCAACTAGTTTCTCTCGTGCAATCTTATTGATTGACTTGAAATTGAGATGGCTTAGTCGTTTATGCCACAGCCAACTAGTTTCTGATACTGTCTTAGTGACCAGACATGTCTCAATCTGATTGTCCCATTGCACAATATATAATCTATCCTGCAATTTTCCGGTAAGGAGTATCTCATCTCCTTCCTTGTTCTTAACAAAACAATTGTTAGCATCAAAAACAATCTGATTACCATTAGCACAGAACTAACTTACAGAAAACAGATTGTGACTAAGACCCTCAACGTATGACACGTTTGTGATGGTGGTCTTGCCAACTCTTATGTTTCCATATCCTCTGGTATATCCTTTTGAATTGCATCCAAAGGTGACCTGAGGTCCTGGCTTTTCAACGTACTCTGATAGTAGATTCTTGTCACATGTCATGTGTTTCGAACATCCACTATCTATTATCCAGATTGTTCCTCTAGCCATCTTGTTTCTTCTTGTAGATTTCTGGTCCTGCAATTAATTATACTTAGCTACCCTTCATTGTCTGGGTCCTTGGTTATTAGCAAATATTCCTTTTCGAATCCAAAACATTTTTGGGTTAGGAACAACAATATAACAAGTAATGATATTTCCATCATTATCAGCTTTAGACACAGAATGAAGTACAGATGGATGGTATCTCTCTATTCCATCATTTTTCAATCCCTTGTGTGATGGTTTGCTAACATTTTTGTTAGATAATGTCCTGTTGACATTCCTTCTGTTGGAAAATGTCCTGTTGACATTCTGTTTATGTGGCTGAACTGTTTCAGTGTAATAGGCTGAATGTCCCTTTATTTGATGGTATTGTCTGTTTCCAGTTTGTTTTACCATCATCTTCTAAGGAAGATCTTTCTTGTTCTTCAGGTTTATCATTTG
Organism: Leonotis leonurus; assembly: GCA_026898415.1. Lineage (NCBI taxonomy): Eukaryota > Viridiplantae > Streptophyta > Magnoliopsida > Lamiales > Lamiaceae > Leonotis > Leonotis leonurus. The sequence goes on along the minus strand of JAPKLX010002939.1, from coordinate 2,583 downwards.
ATCTGGTATTTGCTTTCTTTCTGGCACAAAGCTTATGTTTCCCGAAGACTTTTCTGAGTGACCTAGATATCCTAGTCCAGCTGTGCCTTTCTGCTGCATATTGATTAGTAGTTTAGCACGTTCGTCACTTTTGTAGATCATTTCTTTGCCCTTCTTTATCTTTTCCTCACAACATTGTTCCTATTGATGAGATCTTTAACTTTTGAGTTCAGGGAGTGGATCTCACTATCTTTTCCCTTGGTCTGTTCTTCCAGATCAGCTAGTTGTACTGAAAACTTGGTGTTTGCTTCACTTAAGAACTTTACAGTATCATTCAGCTTTTCATTTTCTTTTACAACTTCAGAGAACAGCTTCTTAATGCTGGTGTAACTCTTGAACATCTCATTGATTTCATCCCATGTAACTTCTGGTTCATCTTCATTTCCTGAATCATATACAGGTTTATTTGAAGATAGAGAGACATATGAGTTTACCTCATTCTGGTCGAGTCCATTATCTAGACCCATGTAGCATTCATCCCAATCTTCATCTGTTTCTTCTGCATAAAATGCTTCATCATCTTCAGATGAACTATCTGTTAGATGACTTGAGCTGCTGGAATCTTCTTCTGATATCATGGCTTTACGTTGAACTCTGAGTTTTCGATCTCTCTTAGCTCGTAGTTCTTCTCTCTGACTCTTAGATAGGTCTGGGCAGTCTGTTTTGAAATGACCTGTTCTGCCACAACCATAACAAGTGTAGTCATTAGCATTTGTAATTTTACCATTACCTTTACTTTCTGTTTTGTCATCAGATCGTTCTGCTTCTTTGTTCTTCTGGTTTCTACTTCTGTTGTCTTTGTAGAACCTTCGATATTTTCTAGATCTGACTTCCATCTTGTCCATTCTCTTGGCAATCATTGAGAATTCCTTAGGTAGTTTGTCGTATCCTCCTTCTACTGGTGAGGCAGATAGTTCTGATTCATCTGCTTTGCACTTCGCTTTGAAGGCAGTCTCTTTCTCTTTCTTTGAGTTGTTCTCGTTCTTCTTGCTGGAGGAATGATCTGGTCCATGTATCCTTCTGATGTCACATTCGTGAACAGCCAGATGGTCAAATAGAGCTTCCACGGACAAATCGTTAAAGTCAGCACGTAGTGGTTGCATTGCTGAATAAATCTCCCAGCTTGGTGGCAGTGCTCTAAGAATCTTGAGATTCTTTTCTCTCTGTGTATATTTGTTTTTGTTGAAGGTAGAAACTTCAAGTAATACTTCAATGAACCTGTTCTTCATTTGCTCGATGGTTTCTCCAGGTTTCATCTAGAATTCGTCAAACTTGTTACATGCTAGAGACAGCTTGTTCTCAATCATTGCTTCCGAACCTAGACTGAGATCTCTCAAGGCTTCCCACATTTCTTTGGCTGTATCAAGATCTTGGATCTTAGCCAGATGGACTCCTTTTACAGTACTGGAAATAACTCCTTTGGCAAAATCATCTAGATTTGCTTCTCTTCTTTCTTCAGAAGTGTACTTTCTGGGAACTTTTAGTACAGCTTCTTTGACAACTCCTGTTTCCGTGATGCGAGTTGTTTCTTCTGTAATGGCTAACGGTCCTTCTTCAATTACTTTCCACATCAAACAGTGATGCACTTTGAGGCACATCTTGATTCTGAAGCTCCACTCTCTGTAACCTTGGATGGAGAATTCTTCGCATGCCCTGATAACAGATGACTCCATAGCAGATAGTATGCACGTGAATGAAAAAGGTTTTCCTAGATCTATTCAAGTTGACCACGCAGGTTTTATCCCTGTGAAACAAAATAATGGTCGTTTGAACCACCGCTCTGATACCACTTGTTGGTCCCGAAAGAGCAAGATTTGGTGTATAGGGGGGGGGGGAATACACCAAGTACAAACTTTTCAGTTTACTTGACTAATTTAATAAGAGAGATTTAAGCTTTCTGTATTACAGATTTCTCAAAGTGTCAGTTCAGATCGACTATCTAATCAATCTTGTTCTGTCCAAGCAAATTCTCTCAAGTGAGTAACACAAAGCAGAAAGTAAGAGTAATCTTATTCTCCAACAATGTGTTGTGTGCGGAATAATGGTGGACTTAGTCGGTGCTCTTTGTTTAGAAAACCTTAGAAAGCTTAATCGAGTATTTAGAGGATTGATTAAGAATACAACTTGAATGAGTATGACAGATAGAGAATAAAACAACTAGAATGTAAATGCAGAAAGTAAATAACACAGTTATTTTACGTGGTTCGGGAAACCCCCTACGTCCACGGTCTAATCCAAACTGGATTAGATATCCACTACTAGGATACTCTTCTTATTTATACTCGCTGAGAACGAGCACAAGTTTCAAGTACAATCCTGATTGAAACTTATGCACGAATAAGGGTCGTGTCCCTTTACAACTTACAGAAAACTACTGTAAACAGGATGTCTTCACGTTAATCCACTAGAAAACTACTAGCTAGCAAAGATCTCCTTCTTCTCTCGATAAGACAGACTTGAATCGAGGTTGGGTTGATATGATTGCGATCACGAACGATTTGGAGCTTTTGTCTGACGTGAGATAGGATTGCTTCAGAATGTTTT
>JAPKLX010001198.1:0-24889 GCA_026898415.1 Leonotis leonurus | reverse complement strand
TCTTTCAGTTTATTATCCGTATTTCTCCTTTAAGTCACGTTTCCCTCAATTTTACTTAGAGAAGTGAAATGGGGGCGTGACACCGGAGCCTTGAGCTGGATTTTGGCATCAGATGCAGCTGTTCTGATCCTCTGTATAAGGCTCTGGTCACTGAAATTTTCCAGGTATCGGATGAAGTCCTCATCTGGAGTTGATTCTGAGTATGTAGGCTCCTTCAAAATAAATCCTTGTTTGACCTTCTCCCAATCGTTCTGGTCACCTTGTGGAACCCATGTGTCAGTGGGTGTCTGCTTTTTCAAAGACAGGTTCCACGAGAAGGCTTTCTTCTTTCTTTTCTTCGATTGGGTTGTAGATTGGGAGGACTGCTATTGAGAGGTTTGTTGTTGTGAGCGTTCAGCAGATGATGGTGAGGAGAAGGGTGTTTGGAAAGATTTCTCTCTCGCTTCTTGAGCGGCCATCTTTCTTTCCCTTTCTGCTTGCTCCTTGTAAAATTGTTCTATTGGATCGCAAGCTTGTTCCATATTTACTCCAAACAGTAGCAGTTCCGCTATCTGTTCTCCCTCATCAACTGGCTTTTTCCCTTTGTCTCTGGGAGTTTGCTCTTTCTATGCATATGTTTCTGGTTGAGCCTGTTTAGTGAAAAGAAGAGTGGGATCTGGCCTTGGTGGTGTAGTAGGCCTTTCCTTTGCTGATTTACCCGGTTCAGCAGCTGGTGTTTCTACTTCTTCTACTACCGTTTATGTTTCTATCGCTTTGCTCTTGCTGCCTTTGCCTCCCGAGATTTCCCCCTTTTCGACATCATCAAAGAGGGTCGTGATGAGTGTGCGAAGTGAGGCAATCTCTTCAGTCATTTTCTCCATTTTCTCTTCAGCATCTGCTTTGAACCCAAGCAGTAAGTTGACTGTCTGGTCGGAGGCATCTAGTTTCTGCTCTAGTCTGCTATTCATTGTAGACAGTGTTTTGTCATACGTTTCTTGGAGCTCTTTGACAACAAAGATGCAGGTTGTTTGCTGCTTGAATTCTTCTGGGTTCGGATATAGCAGATCATTTAAAACATCCGTTTGATGTTTCTTCATGAGTTCCACAAATTTCTCTTTTTCAAAAATGGCCATTTGAGTGTGAATGGATAAAGCTATGTCTTCCTTGAGTTCTGTAGAGAGCTGTGCAACCTTCTGTCCGACTGCAGTATCGATGGTTGCTTGCTGTTTGGCCAGAAGATCAGCTACCAAAGTAGTTGTTTTCTCCGCTTTCTCTTCTACAGCATCTAGGCAGAGGTTGATTTTGGCTTGATCTGCTTCGTTGGCCAATCTGTCATCGTCAATCTTTTTATCCAGCTCCTTTTGGACTGTTCTGAGCTTCCTTCTGATGTCAAGATCCATATCGTTGACATAGTCTTTTTGATGTTGGTTGAAATCAGAGAGTATCTGGGTGGCCTTCTCTTGTAGAGTATTGCAGGTTTCTGTCAAACAATCTTCAACTCTAAGTGTGATAAGGTTGTCGAGTTGGAAATTGTTGAAAGGTCTGGTTTCTCTCTCCAGCAGTTCCTCCATTGAGTAGAAGTTGACATGCTTTTTGAGTTTCTGGGCAACTCCAGGTGTGTATATCTCATTGGTTGGCTCACCACCAATGTTCTGTCCAACTGGAATATCATCTACTGGGTCCAGGTTGATGATGGGGATTTTCTTTGCAGACTTCTGGGGTTCTGCTGCTGTGTGTTCTGGTGGTTGCTGTTGTTGTTCTGGTTGAGCAGATTCTGTCATAGGGACATCTTGTTCTGCTGTTTCTTCTGGTACACTAAAAAAGAAATCTATTTTACCTGTGTAAAAGGATTTCAGATCAATCTTCAAGAGTCCTACCTCTTGCTTCATGAGCGCCAGGATGAGTTGTGGGTATTCTGATCTGACTTCTTTGACCGAGGAGGCTTGGAGTAGGCTAAGTAAAATGGCCTCTTCCTTCTTCAGTCCTTCAATTGTTCTGGTCTGGAGCAGCACATCAAATATATAGTACTCGCTGTCCTTGACCAGCAAGTAGAATTTTACGCGCTTGGCTGCTCCCAAACTCTCTGGAAGAAGATGAATGCCAGGAAACTCTTGCAGCACAGAATGTTCTGCTTCATTCTCCAGTAAGTTTATGACACTTTCTGCTTGACGTTTCCTTTCTTCCTCCTCATCAACAGATTCTCCTTCCTCTTCATCCTCACTTATTCTTTCCATTTTGTTCGGTGAGGGTGTAGGTGTTCTAGCGGGAGAAAATTTTTTCTCCTTATGTGGATTAAAACTTGTTTCTGGTTCCACATCAGCCGCTGGAGTCTCTGTTTGTGGAGCCTCTGGAGGAACTATCTCAGCCCGTGTCTCCTCCTCTCCCAGTTCTACTGTTTCTGGTGGTGGTGGAGACTCAACTTTCTTTAATCTGCGCTTCTTCTGTTTAGGCTGAGAGGCAGAAGTTTCTGTCTCAACAGAACTTCCTCTCTTTGCTGAAGGTTTGCGAGCTGGCTTTTCTTTCAACACTTTCTTCTATTTTTCAACACCTTTGGTAGGTGGCCTCCATGTGGGATTAGAGCTTCCCATTCAAGCAGTACTGTATGATGTACTTCATCTGTAGTCTTGTTGAAGAGTGCTGGATTCAACCCCATGGACATTTCTAGTTGATGTTGGTCCTTGGGTATGGTGAGACTTGTGTTGAACTCCACAGCATCTTCCCAAACTTGTTGCTTGAAGAATCGTTCTACCATTGTACTGATTTTGGTGGCATGATGCAGATTCCTCCTCACTTCCACTGACACTCCTTTACCTCTGCTATCCTTGGTGTAGTTTACCAACTTGGCTTCCTTAGCCATCAAGTCAAAAAGAATACGGCTCCAGTTGACTCTGAGATTGAGTACAACTGCTGTGAGAATCCTGAATTTCTCTGGTGTCACCTGGTCATACGAACCACTGTGGTTAAGAAAAATTTTCTGAACCAGTTAAAATAGTAATTTGAACCCATGTTGAAGAAGAGCTCGTTGGAACATCCTCCCAGTGTATGAGATGGGTATCACCATCACCATTTCCACTGCTGCTTGGAGTTATTCAGAAGTAATCTCATCCAACATCATTCCTTCATCTTTCAACCGGTATGCCTGGTTGATCATTGAGATGACATTGTAAGTTGTCTTGCTGGTTCTATCCCCTATGGGCATCAAGACATTTGCTTCATTTCCATTCTTGTCATTCTGCCATGTTAGGTAGAAGGTAGCTACTTGTTTTGCCAAGAACATGTTGGGATGCGAAGTGACAATATTGCAAAATCCTAACACCACAAGAACATACAGGGCACATATATGTATATTCATCAGTTTATATGAATAAGTATGAATGTCCACACATAAACAGTTAATTAGAATGAAAAGACATCTTAAACAGTTCATAAGGCAAGTAAAGTAATAGGCCAATACTTGTAGCAAGTTGCAGATATATGGAAGATTTAATAAACTCAAAATCTTTGCAGCGAGTAACCATGGCAAAAATTTCTTCGAGTTTGCGAAACCCATGAGTGTCAAAAACAGCGTAAGGTTCAGGGGAAAGAAACTTCTGGACCTCGGCCACATATTGAAGAAACAAGGAAGTTTGGGGTGCCATGATCAAACGTAAGATGTTTTGAAGGAGTTTGTAGAGAAATCAAGTCAGGAAATTCTTAAGTGCTTAGGAAGAGTAGTGCTCAGTGCGATGTAAATGAAGGTGAATAGTTCAATGAAGAATATCGCATATATATAACAAAATAATCAACGGCATAGATAAAAAGGATAAAAAATTGAAGGGTTGGATGTGTATCTCCCTTTTAGATTTTTCCGCTTCAGTCCTTTGTTTTGCCGCCTTTCCTTGCGTGTGATATACGCTCTAGATCCTAGGGTGGTAGGGGAGCGTGTGCGTATCTCAAGCCCCACTGCAACTTTCCTTTTCCCTTTTCTTGCAGAGATTTTCTCGATCACAGTTCCCAAAGATGTGCTAATCATCACAAATATAGAAGATTTAGTAAATCTAGGTTAGAAAATATCTTTGCAGACTGTAATCTCGGAGATTGATTATGGAAAGTGATGTCTTTTATCTAGGACGCTTCAATTTCCTCAAAACGTTCCCCATTGACTTAGTAATTAAGAAATAATTTCCACGTGGTACTTTCTTCAATCTGAGTAAGTTATGACACGTGACATTTTTATTTCTATCTTGGCATTCTGTCATTCTGGAAGATATTCTGTTGTTAGCAGTCTGGTAACTTTCTGTTGTTAACAATCTGGTGACCTTCTGTTGTCAACAATCTGGTGACCTTCTATTGTCAACAATCTGATGACCTTCTGTTGTCAACAATCTGGTGACCTTCTGTTGTTAACAATCTGATGACCTTCTATTGTCAACAATCTGATGACCTTCTGTTGTCAACAATCTGGTGACCTTCTGTTGTTAACAATCTGATGACCTTCTGTTGTCAACAATTTGGTGACCTTCTGTTGTTAACAATCTGGTGACCTTGTTCTATCATCCAGACTTAGTAATCCAAGCTTTCCACATAGCATCTTAAATCTTTCTTCTGGTAGAGCTTTAGTCAGAATGTCAGCACGTTGGATATCTGTGTGAATCTTCTCGATCTGGATATGCTTTCTCTCCACATGATCTCTAATAAAATGATGTCTCGCATCAACATGTTTGCACCTTGTATGAAGTACTGGATTCTGTGTTATAGCTATTGCGCTTGAACTGTCACAGAATATAGGTATCTCCTTTACTTCGATCTCGTAGTCCCTTAGTTGCTGTTTCAACCATAGGATTTGTGCACAACAGCTTCCAGCAGCCATATATTCTGCTTCTGTTGTTGATATGGCAACGGATGTCTGTTTCTTTGAGAACCAAGATATCAACTTGTTTCCAAGAAACTGGCATGTACCAGAAGTAGACTTTCTGTCCAGTTTGCATCCTGCATAGTCTGAGTCAGAATAGCCTGTTAGTTCAAAATTATCGTCATGCGGATACCAGAGGCCAACGTGAGCCGTTCCTTTAAGATATCTAAGTATCTTTTTGACATCCTCCATATGTGATTCTTTAGGATTGGCTTGATATCTGGCACATACTCCTACTGCAAACGTGATATCTGGTCGACTTGCAGTAAGGTACAATAATGAGCCTATTATGCCTCTGTATTTTGTTATATGTGCTGGTTTGCCTTCTGGATCTGGATCTATCTTTCCATTGGTTTGTATTGGAATCTTGGCTGGCTTGCTATCTTTAACTCCAAACTTGTTGACCAAATCGTTAATGTACTTTGCTTGATTTACAAAGTTACCATCTGGTAGCTGTTTTACCTGCAAACCTAAAAAGAAATTCATCTCGCCCATCATGGACATTTGATATTTATTCTTCATTAGTTCAGCAAATTTATCACATAATTGGGGAGATTGAGATCCAAAAATTATGTCGTCTACATATATCTGGACCAAAAGGATATGTTCTTTGACTTTAGTGACAAACAATGTTTTGTCAACAGAACCTCTTCTGAAGCCTGATTCCAGCAGGAATGTTGATAACGTTTCATACCACGCTCTGGGTGCCTGTTTCAATCCATAGACAGCTTTAGCTAATCTATATACTTTCTGGTCTGAATTTCCTTCTTCAAAGCCAGGTGGTTGCATATGCGAGGAATAGTCTGATTGCTTCCATCTGGTACACTTTGAATCTCTTGAATGCTGCATATGCGAGGAATAGTCTGATTGCTTCCAATCTGGCAACCGGTGCAAAGGTCTCGTCAAAGTCGATACCTTCCTGTTGACTGTATCCCTTTGCAACAAGTCTAGCTTTGTTTCTGACTACTTCTCCGTTCTCATCTCGTTTATTCTTGAATACCCATTTGACACCTATCACTCCCTGATGTTTTGGTCTGTCTACCATATACCAGACTTGGTTTCTTTTAAACTCATTGAGTTCTTCTTGCATAGCAATGACCCAGTCTGCATCTTTGAGTGCTTCATAAGTATTAGAGGGTTCAACACGTGATAGGTAGCAACTAAGAAGTGCGCTTTCTCCATGCATTCTTCTAGTTCTTACTCGATCACCTGGGTTCCCAACAATCTGTTCAAGAGGATGATTGTCTTGTATCCATCTCCTTCTGCTGGTCATCTCTTCTTCTGATATCTCAGGTTCTGGTTCATTTGTTGGGTCCTCAAATTCTAGATGAGATGTTTGAAAAGGATTGTCAACTTCTGGTTCTTCGATTTCTTGATTATTGTTCCAACCATTTGTGTTTCTTGATTCTTCTGGTTGATCTTGATCTTGCTCAATATTGTCTCCTTCTTCTGGATGATTATCTTCTGGTGGAGTTATTGATCTGTCAGGGTCCAGTATGATATGTTTTGTTCCCCCTTGTTGTGAGCTTATTGCTTCATCAATAGATGGAACATAAATATCATTGTCTTTTGTTGTATTCCAGATTAGAATATCTTCAAGCAGAATTCCTTCTGTTCTCTTATCCTTGTTCTGGCCTTGTGTATGATCATCACCTAACTCTCTGTCAATGATAAAAGATTCATCAAAGACAATATGAGGTGTTACCTCCACAATATGAGTCTTCTTGTTGTAAACCCTATAAGCTTTACTAACATCAGAATATCCTAAGAATACTCCAGGGTCAGCTTTACTATCAAAGATTTTCAACTGAGATTTCCCATTATTATAGATGTAACACAAACAACCAAAAGTACGGAAGTAATGTATCCTGGGTTTTCTGTTGTTCCAGACTTCGTATGGTGTCTTCCCATGTCTGATGGTAACTACAGATCTGTTCTGTGTATAGCAAGCTATAGAAATGGCTTTTGCCCAAAATTTCTTTGGTAATCTGGTTACATTAAGCATTGTGCGAGCTGCTTCTTTTAATGATCTGTTCCTTCTTTCAACAACTCCATTCTGTTGAGGTGTTCTAGCTGCAGATGTTTGATGTGTGATTCCCATCTGGTTGCAGTAGTCCTCAATCTTCTGATTTAGGAATTCTGTTCCTTGATCAGTTCTGATGGTTGTAACAGAAACTTCCTTTTTCTTGGTGATTTTGTTGAGGAAGTTTGGCAGTTTTTCTAATCTCTTTCTTCTTATATAAGAAGATTACCCATGTAAATCTTGAATAATCATCAATGATGACCAGAGTATATTTTCTACCATTTATACTTAATGGCTTGACTGGACCAAATAAGTCTAAATGTAGTAACTCTAAGATTCTGGTAGAGGACTGAACAGATTTGTTAGAAAATGATGATCTGGTTTGTTTTCCAGCTTGACATGCTTCGCAGATGTGGTTCTTGTCATATACTTGATCTGGTAATCCTTCGACTAGTTTCTCTCGTGCAATCTTATTGATTGACTTGAAATTGAGATGACTTAGTCGTTTATGCCATAGCCAACTAGTTTCTGATATTGTCTTAGTGACTAGACATGTCTCAATCTGGTTGTTCCATTGCACAATATATAATCTATCCTGTAATTTTCCGGTAAGGAGTATCTCATCTCCTTCCTTGCTTTTCATAAAACAATTGTTAGCATCAAAAACAATCTGATTACCATTAGCACAGAACTGACTTACACAGAACAGATTGTGACTAAGACCCTCAACATATGATACATTTGTGATGGTGGTCTTGCCAACTTTTATGTTTCCATAACCTCTGGTATATCCTTTTGAATTACATCCAAAGGTAACCTGAGGTCCTGGTTTCTCTATGTAATCTGATAGTAGGTTCTTGTCACATGTCATGTGTTTTGAACAGCCACTATCTATGATCCAGATTGCTCCTTTTGCTGTCTTGTACCTTCTTGCAGTCTTCTGATCCTGCAATTAATTACACTTAGCTACCCTTCAACGGTTGGGTGTTTGATTATTAGCAAATGTTCCCTTTCGAATCCAGAACATTTTTGGGTTAGGAACAGATATATAGCAAGTAATAATATTCCCATCATTATCAACTTTTGACATAGAATGGAATATAGATGGATGATATCTCTCTATTCCATCATTCTTCAATCCCTTATTAGTGGATACTGTCCTGTTGACATTCTTGTTGGGTAATGTCCTGTTGACATTCTTGTTGGGTAATTTCCTGTTGACATTCTTTTTGTGAACATCTTATGTTTCTGTGTAATAGGCTGGTTGTCCCCTTGTTTGAGGGTATTGTCTGTTCCCAGTCTGTTTCACCATCATCTTCTGAGGTTGATCTTTCTTGTTTCTAAGATTTATTACTTGATCTGGTATTTGTTTCCTTTCTGGTACAAATTTTATGGTACTAGAGGATTTCTCTAAGTGGCCTGGATATCCTAATCCAGATGTACCCTGTTGTTGCAGGTTGATTAGCAACTTAGCGCGTTCATCACTCTTGTAAATCATTTCCTTCCCTTTCTTTATCTTCTCTTCAGCCACGTTGTTTCTTGTAATGAGATCTTTGACCTTGGATTTTAGAGAGTGAATCTCATTGTCTTTTCCTTTGATCTGTTCTTCCAGATCAGCTATTTGAACAACGAACTGGGTGTTAGCAGTACTCAGTAACTGTTCTGATTTCTTCATCCTATCATTCTCTTCTACTACCTCTCTAAATAATCTCTTGATGCTCGAGTAGCTTTTGAACATCTCATTGACCTCATCCCAAGAGTATTCATCTTGATCTTCTATTTCATGTTCCAGATTATTATCATTTGAAGAAATAGAGTTGCAAGAGTTTACCTCTACTTCATCTAGGTCGTTGTCTAGTCCTACATAACATTCATCCCAACTTTCTTCATCATTGGCAAAGAATGCTTCATCATCCTCTGATGAACTATCTGATAGATGGCTTGAGCTACTAGAGTCTTCTTCTGCTATCATGGCTTTACGTTGAGCTCTTAGTTTTCGATCCCTCTTAGCTCGTAGTTCTTCTCTTTGACTTTTAGATAGGTTTGGGCAATCTGTTTTGAAATGACCTGTTCTCCCACAACCATAACAAGTATAGTCATTAGGATTAGTGATTTTACCAATACTTCTACTTTCTGTTTTGTCATCTGATCGTTCTGCTTCTTTGTTCTTCTGGTATCTGCTCTTGTTATCTTTGTAGAACCTTCGATACTTTCTCGATCTGATTTCCATCTTGTCCATTCTCTTGGCAATCATTGAGAATTCCTTGAGTAACTTATCATATCCTCCTTCTTCTGGTGCAGCAGATGATTCTGATTCATTTGTTTTGCACTTCGCTTTGAAGGCAGTCTCTTTTTCCTTCTTTGAGTTGTTCTCGTTCTTCTTACTGGAGGAATGGTCTGGTCCGTGAATCCTTCTGATGTCACATTCATGGACAGCCAGATGATGAAATAGTGCTTCTACGGACAGATCGTTAAAATCAGCACGTAGAGGTTGCATAGCTGAGTAAATCTCCCAGCTTGGTGGTAGAGCTCTAAGAATCTTGAGATTCTTCTCTCTCTGCGTGTATTTGTTCTTATTGAAGGCAGAAACTTCAAGTAATACTTCAATGAACATGTTCTTCATATGTTCAATGGTTTCTCCAGGTTTCATTTTGAATTCATGAAACTTGTTACATGCTAGGGACAACTTGTTCTCAATCATTGCTTCTGACCCTAGACTGAGATCTCTTAAGGCTTCCCACATCTCTTTGGCTGTATCAAGATCTTGGATCTTAGCCAGATGGACTCCTTTTACAGTACTGGAAATAACTCATTTGGCAAAATCATCAAGATTTGCTTCTCTTCTTTCTTCAGACGTGTACTTTCTGGGATCTTTTAGTACATCCTCTTTGATCACTCCTGTTTCAGTGATACGAGTTGTTTCTTCAGTAATGGCTAATGGTCCTTCTTCAATTACCTTCCACATCAGGCAGTGATGAGCCTTGAGACACATCTTGATTTTGAAGCTCCACTCTCTGTAACCTTGGATGGAGAATTTTTCGCATGCCCTGATAATAGATTACTCCATAATGATAGATAAGATGCAGATGATGAAAAAGATTTTCTAGATCTATTCAAGTTGACCACGTAGGTATTAACCTTGTGAAACAAAACAATGGTCTTATGAACCACCGCTCTGATACCACTTGTTGGTCCCGAAAGAGCAAGGTTTGGTGTATGGGGGGGGGGAATACACCAAATACAAACTTTTCAGTTTACTTGACTAATTAGAGAAGGAGAGATTTAAGCTTTCTGTATTACAGATGTATTGTGTGCGGAATAATGGTGGATTTAGTAGGTGCTCTTTGTTTAGAAAACCTTTAGAAAACTTAACCAAGTATTTAGAAGATTGATTAAAAGTCCAGCTAGAATGAGTATGACAGATAGTGAATAAAACAACTAGAATATAAATGCAGAAAGTAAATAACGCAGTTATTTTACGTGGTTCGGGAAACTCTCTACGTCCACGGTCTAATCCAAACTGGATTAGATATCCACTACTAGGATACTCTTCTTATTTATACTCGCGGAGAACGAGCCACAAGTTTCAATTACAATCCTGATTGAAACTTATGCACGAATAAGGGTCGTGTCCCTTTACAACTTACAGAAAACTACTGTAAACAGGATCTCTTCACGTTAATCCACTAGAGAACTACTAGCTAGCAATGATCTACTTCTTCCTTTCTCGATAAGACAGACTTGAATTGAGGTGTGATTACGATCACGAACGGTTCGGAACACGATCTGGTTGAAATCTTCTCTCAGTAAAATGCTTCGATGGATGAGATGATTTCTGGGCAGAGTAGCTTGAAATGATAAATGATTTTATTTTCGTATATACTGCCAATCTTTGTGATATGCTTCAACTTTCTGTTTTAACTTTCTGTCGGAGTTGATATGCTTCAACTTTCTGGTTGTGGCTTTCTGGATCAACTTTCTGTCAAAGTTGATATGCTTCAACTTTCTGGTTGAGGCTTTCTGGTTCAACTTTCTGTCAAAGTTGATATGCTTCAACTTTCTGGTTGAGTCTGAACCTGCTGAATGTTTAAGATTCCTGTTACATATAAACCAGATAGAAGAATACAGAACATGAATAATCCTAAGTATGTTTTCGAAAGAACATCATCAAAACTCAAATTAATTGCGGGGTTCCCAACATAAGGTTATCTAAAGGATTAGATAGTTTAAACTTGGCTATGTTATTTGAATAATTAATTATAAATTAAACTAAGAATTTAATTCTCTAAGTAAGTGTTAATTCACTTAAATTACTCAAAGCTAATTACTTGAGTAATTTGAACAAGATTTGAACCCTAAAAAGAATATTGATCCGCATGATCAATACTTCCAATTAACGAATCAAATGAGAAACCGAGAATAAGATATTCTTACGATTTTGATGTTTCCGAAGCATTCAGAGCCTTTTAACTTATATGAGATTTTCTAAAGGTTCTTACGAGAGATCTATTTCGTATTTTAAGACCAAAGCAAGTGAAAATCGAAGCTATCCAAGAAGGCTTTCTATTACAAAGAAATTATGTGTGCTCGTATGCTATTATGTTGATATTTCGAAAAGGTTTTCAAATGAGAACTTATGTTTTAAAGTATTGTATTGCCGAAATGATTTATGTTTTTTACGATGCCTATCTTGTTATCATTTAATCGAATTCTGGTTCCAGTGGGTAAGCAACCCCGCTCGAATTAGTGTACACAAAGGACTGTGAGTCAACGAAGGTGTTGACCGGTCAGGTGTCCGTAGAAGGTGCCCAACTTCACGGTACACATAGAAAACAGATATGGTAGAATACTAAAGAACGTAGACAGCTGTCGAACTATAGGTTTCACAAAAAGGATTTAGTGAACGTAGGTGCTTTTAAAGATAAAATCCCTATGTTTCACTCTTACGGCAATGACAATTATATATGTACGTATGCGATTTCGGCATGTGCCTACTGAGTACGTTTGTACTCAGCCCTGCATGTATTTTTAAGTGTGCAGGTTGAGACGTGATGAATGGAGGTGCTATGAAGGGCTTGTCAGTCTTTTGTGTAGTCGAACTCTTGGGGGTTTACGTGTCTTCATACACGTAGATTTATGTAGATCATTTTTCGCTGCAAGAGGTTTCATAAACTTTGGTTTGACGTAGGTGTCAATTCAGAGTTAAACTCCTTGTTATGTACTGAAACTCAATTATCGAAATATCCTTTTATATCAATTAAAGTCCACAGTTTCTTTTTATCCTTTATTTAATTATTTTATAGTCGCGTATCCTGACTTTGCCACCAAGGGCGAAGGGTGGTCGTGACAAGATGCTACCACAATTTAAGAGTGACAAGAAAGACGGATCACCACCTGAAGTGGAGAGTGACAAGCCCGGTGAGAAATTTCATAAGACAATCAATCCTTATGTTCTGCCAATTCCTTATCCCAGCAGGTTAAGGAATACGAAACACGACCAGCAGTACGTGTACTTATATAAGATGTTTTCTAAGGTAAATGTTAATTTACCCCTTCTTAAAGTTATTAAGAATATACATGTCTATGTTAAATTCCTTAAGGAGTTGGCCTAGAAGAAGATAAAATTTGATGATCAAGAGTTGGTCACTGTGTTTATGAAGTGACGAGTTCTATCATGCAGCAATCTTTACCTCCTAAACAACGCGATCCAGGTAGATTTATTATCAATATCACTTTAGGAAATGGTAAGGAAGCATCTAGTATGTTAGACTTAGAATCTGGAATTAATCTTATGTTTATTCTATTTGTAAACAATTAGGATTAGGTAAATTGAAATCAACTCGTATGTGCTTGCAATTAGCGGATAGATCTGTAAGACATCCTAGAGCGTAATTGAAGATGTTCTAGTGAAAATAGGTGGTTTGATAGTTCATGTGGATTTGTTGTCCTTGAGATAGGGGATGTGCGTGGAAATGGAGTGAAACATACACTTCTTTAGGAAAACCATTTATGGCTACCACGTATACTTTAATTGATGTGAAAAATGGTACCATTAAAATATTTTTTCTTGACGAATATGTGTTTTTTTCTACTCATAGGACTCATACTACACAGTCTGCTAATTTTGTGGATGATTGTTGTTACATTAACACCATTGATCCCATGCCAAGAGTACTCTTTTGTAGAAATCTAGCAATGAGGAGATGGAGGTACAAGTAATGGATGAGGAAGATATTGATCAAATGAAGAGTTTACTTCTCTTGACCGAGTGCGAGCCCAAAGAAAAAGAAGGATGTGAACGCAAAAGCCAAACAAGAGGATTAAGAAAAAATTGTACAGCTTGGGCGAGAGGGCATGTCAACGCCCTCTCACACTCAACGAGCGCTGACTTCCGCTCGAATTCTTGGCCGAGGAACCAGTGGGCGCTACACTCCTGCGCCCACTGACCCTAGCAACAAAATATGTGCTGAAACACCACGTCAGCGGCCGTTTCCCGTTACACAGCTTTTGATTTACATTTCTCAGCGATTTTTTAAATACCTTTTTCCACCTATAACCATCCATTTCTCTCCATACACGCCCTAGCCCATCCAATCTCATCCCAAACCCTTCCATCATCTTTCATATTTCCCGCTTTCAACCACCAAACACTCCTCTTTTCCACCTCCTTTACCATCCTATCCGCACAATTTCCTCGGTAATCCATCCTTTGACCCATATTTTCAAAATTCCCCAACTCCAACCTCTGACCACCAAGTTCTCGACGAAATTACAATGATCCTGCAGAGGATGATGGAGGAACAACATCGGCTCATCCCGGACATCCAACAGCAGTGGTTAGCCTGGAACTTTGATGGACTAGCACCTTATCCACTCCCTAGCCAACAGTGAGACGTCGTCTCGCTGTTGTGTTTCATTTATCACTTTATTTCCTTTTGTGTAAGTGTGTGTTGTCTAATCTAGTTTGTTTTCTTGTTTTTAGTTTTTTTGTTGCCTTGTTAGCACATTGAATACAACACTTCAGGGACGTATTCTTTACTCTACCTACTTTCTTTCTTATGTCTTTTTGCTCTTGAAAAAACTTGAACTTGATATATTGTGATTAAAATCGGGTCATAACATGTATTCATGACAGGGTATGATTTGATGTCACTGGGTTGGTTTGTCTTGAGTCTTGTGAAACCTAGTTGATTATAGAAGTATGGGGAAACTTATGTTTGGATAATTGATCTTAGTAGAATGTTGAGACTGTGAAATATATTGGCATATTTTGTTTGATTGTTTATTGGCTATGTCACGCCCGCTTCCTACTAATTCTAGTAAAGCCGGGAACATGACCAACGAAATGAATAATTGACAAGAGAAGAAGGTAATCATTCATTTCATAACATAAAATAAGGACCAAACCCGTGAAATCGGGAAGTCAGAGTCATAAGCTCATTACATTTCATAACAGAATACGGAGTTTAGTCTCGGTCTACTACATAAGGTCTAGCAGCGGAACTTTCAGGATCGCATAACGAAATCCTACGTGTATGAAGACACGCAGAACCCCCAAGAGTCAGCTACTATGGAGTCCGACAAAAGCACGACAAGCACCCACGCCTTCTTCATTCTTATCCTGCACGTTTAGAAATACATGCAGGGCTGAGTACAAATTGTACTCAGTAGACACGTGCCGAAATCGCACACATACATATATAACTGTCAAGCCATTCAAGTGAAACATAGGGATTTTGTCTCTAAAGCACCTATGTTCACAAAATCATTTCTTGAGAAAGTTCTAATTGACTGCAGTCCTAGTTCTTTGTATTCAACCATATCTGAAGTTCTATGTGCCGGGGAAGTGGCCACTTCCCACAGACACTTGACCGGTCAACATCTAGATGACTCACGGTCCTTTGTGTACACTAGTTCGAGTGGAGACGCTAACCCACTGGAACCCGAATTCGATTATCATATAACAGATAGGCATCATACATAAATCAAAAACATTTCTGGCAAGACAGTGCTTTTGAAAATATCTCATTTCATTTGAAAGCATACACACATATATTTTCATAGGGTAAGAAAAGCCTACTTGAATGGTCTTGATTGGTGTTTGCCTTGTTCTCGTGATGCGGATCCGACCTCTCGTCGAAACCTTTCATATAAATCTCTGGTGAGATATATTACTCGAGCATATCATATAAATTCTAAAGGTAAGGAGTTACTATCCTCGGCTACCATGAGGATTTAGTCTCGATCCTTAAAGATCGGCTAGAACATAAGTCTAGGAGCTGTATTTCTAGATAATTTATTCGGTGATTTCTAAGTCATCGTGTAATCTGAGGATAAATATTTTTGGGTAATGTACTAGGGACATTTCTAAATTAATATCTCGATTCATAACTCAGAATATCTATAAGTCTTTCATAGATTAGAATACCTAGCTAATATATACATCTTGGGATGATTCGTAATTAAATCAATTAATAAGATTATATAAATATCCTACTTCTTGGGCTTGGTCTAAATACATAGGAAATTTCCATCTAATAGGATTATTCATAATCCACCTACGTAATTCATTTAATCTACGACACAAATTGGTTTAACCCGTTGGATCAATTTAGACCATCATTTATCTAATTAGACTTGGCCCAATTTATCTAATCGTGAAGCCCAGTAACCTTTAAGTTGGCCCATAACTCACTATCTCTGGATCCATACTTAGACAATCCATCCCCTTCTCTCGCTGTCTCTTGACAGCGAGCTGTCTCTTTCCTCTCTCTCGCTGCTCTCTTGTCTCTCCTCTCGCTGTCTCTTGACAGCGAGCGGTCTCTTTTCTCTCGCTATCCTTCCTCTTATTATTTCTCTTATTGGTTCTCTCGCACAACTAACTGTCTCCCTCTCGCTGTTCTTTCTCTCGCTGCCCTTCTCTTGTTCAGCTAGCTGCTCTCCTTCGCTGTCCCTCCTCTCGCTGTCTCTCGACAGCGAGCTGTCTCTCCTCTCGCTGTCTCTCCTCTCTATTTATTTTCATTGTTTGTTTCATTTTCTATTTTA
Organism: Leonotis leonurus; assembly: GCA_026898415.1. Classification (NCBI taxonomy): domain Eukaryota; kingdom Viridiplantae; phylum Streptophyta; class Magnoliopsida; order Lamiales; family Lamiaceae; genus Leonotis; species Leonotis leonurus. The sequence goes on along the minus strand of JAPKLX010001198.1, from coordinate 8,951 downwards.
CTTAGTTATAGAATGTTTATGATTCTGAGAATGTCCTTCCTTTTAAAAAATGAATACCACTTGCTATCGAGCTGCCTCCCACAGATAGTACTCTTTTATCGTCTACTATCTGTTCAACAACAGATGGTAAGATTTTACCAACCACTATCTGCTTAACAGCAGTTAGTCGATCTGCTTATCAGCAATCGATCTGCGATCGATCTGCTTTTCACTATCTGCTTAACAGCAGATAGTCGATCTGCTTATCAGCAATCGATCTGCGATCGATCTGCTTTTCACTATCTGCTTAACAGCAGATAGTCGATCTGCTCCAGCTCCTTGCAGCAGCGGGCTGCCCCCACCAAAACTCAGCAGCTTGATTGCCCTCCAAGTATATACCACTATCTGTTTCCACCAACAGATAGTAAACATCACTATCTGTTTCACCAACAGATAGTATGCTTTCTGGTCATCACTATCTGTTCTCATCAACAGATAGTATGCTCACCCATCTTCACTATCTGTTCTCATAAACAGACAGATTTCTTCCAGACAGGTGGTTCACGTACCAACAGATAGTAAACATCACTATCTGTTCTCACCAACAGATAGTGAACATCACTATCTGTTCTCACCAACAGATAGTAAACATCACTATCTGTTCTACCTTCTGTTCTCACGATCTGTTTCTCGCCTTCTATTTTCACTATCTGTTTCACCTTCTCCAGCGTTATCACTTCGCTGCCGTTGGTTCGAGGTGCTCTCGCGCTTGCCCTTTTATTCTTTTATTGTATCTTAATTCTCTCCTCCTACTTTCGATTAAAGCTTTAGCTAGGAGTCAAGATATTATTTTCTTGTTTTGGGTTGGTGTATTCTGGATTGGTTCGGGGTTGGTTTGAGGTCGTTCGGGAAGCTCACGGCTGTACCACAGCCGTGCACTACCTCTTCCTTAGTCATTAGGTAAGTTTCTCTTAATTATTCTTCTTTTATTATACAGATTATAGATTAGGGTAGGTTGTTCATCCATATTCATCTGATTTCATCCACATTATTTAAGCAATACATAGAAGCATGATTTTCTTACGTTAAGAGCATGTCTCTCTAAGTTCAACTGCAGTTCCTACATTCATGGTCCAAGCTTCTACGTTTGAAATCAGTTCTTAAGTTCAAAGTTCAAGCTAGGTTCATTCTAAAGCTGTCTTGCATGCATAATCCATTCCTAAATCTAGTTTTAAGAAGCATGAACGTAAAATGCTAGAGCTTCAAACTCTTACCTCAAGATGTCTCTATATTCTCTTTCGTGCACACCACTGCTGTTACTGCACTTCTCCTGGTTTTTCTTCGAGTTCTAAATTCGGCAGCGTTTCGGTGCAAATGATATTTGGATGTGGTTTGAGTTAAAATTCTTCCCCCTTATATAGAAGACTGAAACCTTCATTCTCGATTAAGCTAATGCGGTTGCTTAATCCTTTGGATTTTGCAGGTATGGTGATTGGGCGAAGCTGGGGCGTCGCTGATGGCTAGGTTTAGTAGGGGTGGCAGGCTATTTATTATGTCCCTTAATACACATAAATGCTGATTATGGGAACTCTAAACAGCTTTGCACGCTGTTCCCCTTTCTTAATTTCTGATTTCATGCGAGCACTTTACTTACATGTATATATATGTATATATTCTCTTACCTTGGCTAGGCGCGGGTTCGAAACCCAGCAGCCTCATTTATAGGGTATATTCCTCCTATATATATATGTAACTATATATTACACCTACTTACTAATTTTACTTCTTATTTTTAGCAATTGAGCATTTGTACAAATTATAATATTACACCATGAGTCTTAATGTATGATGATATCGCATAACGATTATTACGTATCGTAACAATGAAGATTAATAATAGTAACTAATAACATATCTTAGGTTAAATAATAACGGAGTTGTTACTCGTCATCAAATTTAAATACATACTTGAGACCAAGGGTTTCGTAATAATGACAATTTCGAGGGATTCACTACCTATGTCGGAATTCAAAAATGCGGGGTATTACAGGCTACTTGATTATTATTTATTCTTACATTTTGTGCTTAAAACAGGGAAAACATGTCGAGGGGTCTCTGTTCCTCTGGAAACCATGAGAAGGGAAATCGCATGAGGACACATTGGGGAACCCTTAATTGTTCATACCTCATGATTTATGGCCATATAACATCTTTTTATCATCCTTATTAATTCTCTTTTGTTTGTGCATTAAGGAGATATTAAAGGATTTTACCCCGTTCTCTTAACGAGTTTACACTCTTGTAAAAGAGATGAGTATGTGAAACCACACGGGAAACCCGAGTACTTTGACGTACACATCCGGTGGACATTGTCCTTGACGATCTCTATATATATAAAAATATTGGTGAATAATTGATTGATTGATCTTGTGAATGATTTGAAATCTCGTCGTGGATATGTGTCGTGTGAGATTTTATTCATTTGATAATTAGATTAATTTATGCTTGAGGACAAACAAGGTTTTATGAATGGACGGGTTGTTTGACCTATTTTTGGTCTTGTGTGTCTCGTGCTTTAATCGTGATTGTCTCATGTTTTCTCCTTCTTTTGTGATAATAAGAGAATTAATGGAGTTTGACGTAAAAAGACCGGAGAAATAATAAGAGAATCGAGAGGATGCGCAAGACCAAGTCAGCAGCCTCTCCATGTCAGAGACCACTGAGCTGAAGAAGTGGAATGTTGACCGAACCGCTTAGCGGTCAGCGGTCGCTGGACCGGGATTGGCGCTGACTCGACGCCTAGCTCGGCCATGGCACTAGTGCTCTCGGCACTAGACTTCAATTTTTTTATCATTTCTCGATCCTTTCTCGTCTCTTTTCCAACTTCAACACTCGTTAAGGCTAGTGATCCTGAAATATAAAATGAAGCATAAATCGAGCCAAAACATCATGTAATTGAGGGTAAATAACACGAATAAAGATACGGAAAATACAAGTTTAGACGAACAAAAAGAGGCTAAACAACCTCTCCACACACAAAACTTTGCTTGTCCTCAAGCATAACTTTGTCTAAACTATCCTTAGGGAAAATTTTATTCATGACATGCGTTCTTGATAAGAATTCAAATCATTCCAAGATCGATCTTAATATCATCACGTCATGTCACATAGAGATCAGAGGAGAAAGTAGACCATTTGGACTAGATAATAATCAATTCGAACAACACAAAATAATGATGCACAAGATGTTATTGAGATCACATAACCGGCTAGAGTTTTTATCCATCTTAATAGCGTATCTTTTTTTTTCTTTCAACATGAGGAATATTAAGGACAATGTTCACCGGGTGAGTACTCCAAATGTTCGAGTTTTCCCGGTGTGGTTTCCCATACCCATCTCTTTTATAAATTTGAATTTGTGATTAAGAGAGCGGGGTAGAATCCTTATGTATTCCTATTTTTCAAGAACTTAAGAAAAATTACTTAGAACCATGTCAAGTTATATGGTCATTGTCGCGAGGTGTGAACAATTAGGGGTTCCCTAATGTATCCTCACGCGGTTTCCCATGCTCATGGTTCCCATAGGAGCAGAGACCTCTTGACAAAGTTCAATTAATATAAACACGGATACGCAACAAGTGGTCATAAAAAACTAGCCAATTAAATCAGTCAATTTATATCATCATGTATTACTATTTTAATCATTCTACTAAGGTCCATAATCCTGTCATAATGTTCCACACATTCCTAGTTCATCAACATTTCACAACATAAATCAATTCAAATCAATCAAGGTTTTCACATCACATCTCATCTTAAACATATGTCAGGCCTCGATTCAACCACGATGTATCAAGACAAAGTAACTCTAAAACAATCACAATTTTGCATGCTCACAAGACACTAAAATAAAACGACGAATGCACGCATGAAAAGAAAACACCACTCCCGCCCTACAAAGATAGGAAAGTAAAGATCTAAAGAGTAGGGATATAGAAAACTTCCCTGAAATGCGGTATTTGGAGTAACAAAACGGAAAGAAAACCTGCAAATTAGCAAATGGAAAACGAAAAATTAGCCGATAACACATTCACACGCGAAAAATGAATAAAGTAATAAAAATAGGAAATAGTGTGGGTTGCCTCCCACGAAGCGTTTCTTTAACGTCATTAGCTTGACGAGATAGCTCAATCAACCGGGAGTACTAAAATTTGAGCTTGACTCCACAACTTCGGACATGGAGTCATTTTCTATGTAGGTCTTTACTCTAAACGGCATCTTCCCATTTTTAGTATGTGGCGAATCACCCTTGGATGGTGAAATTTTTCGGATAATAAGTGGGCCGATCCTTTGGGATTTGATTTTGTTGAGGCGTGCTTGAAGTTCGGTATTTGGGCGTATGAGGGCCTCTGCGTAGGTGAGTGAAAAGGTGGGCCGAGAGTGGGAGTCAACGGCCACTGAGTAGTCAGCGACCGCTGGTTCGGGAGGGAGGTGGCATTGGGTGCTGGCGCGGGCGCTGGTGTGCGATGAGCACCGGGTCAGCGGCCGCTGACCATGTCTTTCGTAAAAAAATTTCGCACCCATATACCCGGGCGCTGACCTAGTCTCTCGCCGAGCCTCATTTGTCTTTCAAAACTTTTATTGTTTCGGTCCTCTTATGCGTGTCCAAGCCCTTCCCTTGAGCAACGTCCTTACAATGAAAAGCCTGCAGTTTAGATTTTTTAACAAAAGGGTTAGTAGTATCTATATAGCATGTATCCATAAAATCGACAAAATGTGTGGTGTGATTTTGGTGAGAAGAAAAAGATACTTCCTCATCAAGGACAGACATTTTAATGGTACTATTTTTGACATCAATAATAGTATTTGTGGTAGCCATAAAAGGTCTTCCTAGGAGTAGTGTATGCTCGACTCCATCCTCACGCACATCTCCTATCTCAAGGACAACAAAATCAACAGGAATGATTAGTCCACCAATTTTAACAAGAACATCTTTGATTATTCCTCGAGTGTGTCTCACAAATCTATCAGCTAATTGCGAGTGGGTTTCAATTTACCTAATCCTAATTGTTTAATAATAGAATAAGACATAAGATTAATTCCAGCTCCTAAATCTAGCATGTCAGATGTTGCCTTACCGTTACCTAAAGTAATATCAATAATGAAGCAACCTGGATCACGACGTTTAGGAAGTAAGGGCAACTGCATGATAGTACTCGCCACTTCGGAGACTGTCACCAACTCTTGATCGTCGAGTCTCTTATTCTTTGAGATCAGCTCCTTGAAGAATTTGACATAAGATGGGATATTCTTGATCACCTTGAGGAGTGGGACGTTCATCGTCCCTTTGGATAACATCTTATAAAGATCCGCGAACTGCTGGTCGCTTTTAGCGTTCCGTACCCTGCTAGGATAAGGAATGGGCGGAGCGTATGGGTTTACCGCCTTGTGAAGCTCCTCATTGGACTGCTTTTCTCCACCTTCAGTGGCACCTTATCGATTTTGCCTTGGGACTTCATATCCATCTTGGTTTCCACCACCTTACCATCATTTAGAAAGGACACTGGTTGCACTTGATGGGGTTGCTGTCCTTGTGCTAGAATTTTCCCCGTCTGCTGGTTTTGCTGCAACTGGTTAACAGCGCCAGAAATCTATCCTATAGCTGTCTTGAGGCGCTTAATTGTGGCGTCTTGGGCCTCTCGAGCTTTCTTGCTTTCTTACATGAATGCAGTTAGGCTGTCATCAATGGATGATCTTTGGGGAGGAACAGGTTGAGGTGGAAATTGTTACACCGGTGGTGTGTAGAACTATTATTGCTGCGGTGGAAAAAATTGTGGTTGTGGTGGATAATACTGCTGCTGTTGATGTTGAAGGAAAAAATTTTGAGCCGGTGGCCGTCTGTTTTGGAAATTCTATGCTCCGTGCCCTTGGAATTGGGGTTTCCACCCTGAGTTTTGTTGAGGTTGAGGCTGGGTTGTGAATTCCTGTGTCGCGTAAATCTCAGCTTGTCCTTCGGGTGTCATCTCTCCCATTCACGGACATCCCTCCACAATGTGGCTAAAGTCGCCACAAATACCGCATGGCTCAGGTGCGGGTTGCTGAACAGATGGTGATGTGGGTCGGTTCATCTTCAATTCTTGTAACTCCCTCATCATATCCGCTATTTGTTTCTTAAGATCGGGGCTCATTGTTACTGCGCTGGCCTCCATTCATCTCGGTCGAGAGGATTTCTGCTCCGAACTCGCGGCTAGGGTCTCAAAGATCTCATTCATCTCCTCCGCCGTCTTAACTTCAATGTTCCCTCCCGCCGAACTGTCCACCAAGAACTGAGTAGTCTGGAAGAGGCCATCATAAAAGAATTGGCATAGCATCTCCGGTGCCATCTGATGGTGAGGGCACTGCTGAAGTAGCTCCTGCAATCTCTTCCACGCCTCATGGATTGGCTCGTTGTGTGCTTGCGCGAAGTTCATTATCTTAGTACGTACCACTTGAGTTTTATGATGCGAATAGTACTTCAAAATGAACTTCTCACAAACAGATGCCCAAGTAGTGAGTGATCCGAGTTGAAGGGATAAGAACCAAGATTTGGCCCTATCTTTCAACGTGTAAGGGAAACACTTCAACTTGAGTTTATCCTCCGTCAGTGAGTGAAGCGGGAAAGTTTGCACCACCGTGCAATATTCTCGGATTAACGTCAAAGCGTCTTCACTCGGGAGTCCATGGTATGTCGGGAGCAATGATTGGTAGTGTGGCTTCAATTCAAAGTTTCGGACTGCGGTGTTGAGAATAATGGCTGAAGTAACAGTAGCGCCGAACTTGGGCCTAGTGAAATTACCCATATAGCGTGGTCTCTCGTCCGCATTCTCATTGGCCATCTCTTTGAATAAACGCGATATCAAAAATTCATCAATGTGCTCAATATCTTCTTCTACGGTGGCTGGGATCGCACGCTTCCAGTTTATGTTATCGATGAAAGGCGTTAACGGCTTTCTAGCACTGCGGCGACCTTGCATACACAACACTCAACAAAAACGTTACGCGCACCACAATATAGAAGAGAGAAGTAAACATAATAAATAAAATAAAATAAAAAAATAAAATAAAAGAAAAAGAAAGAACAATGAATTAAATCGCCTAAAGCCTTCCCCGGCAACGGTGCCAAAATTTATTTTGACTAAAATTATTTCAAGTCGCTCGCAATTTAAAACGAGGTCATCTAGCGATGATAACCCAACCCAAGTCGTATTCTCAAGAAAGACTTAACTGGGCAATTCGATTCTTTGTTCAAGAAAGCAATAAAAAGGATTTGTTGGAGATTTTATAACTAGGCGAAGAATATAAATAAGAAACGTAAATTAAACCAAATCTAATAAAAAGGCAACGAGTAAATAAAATATCTATCTAAGAAATCGAGATGCAAATTTGAAAGAAAGCAAGTAACTTGAAATTCGAAATAAACAAGAATTAAAGTAAATTGGAAATCGTAAATGAGATAAGTAACCGGAAGCACAAACAATTAAACGAATTAAATCAATAAATGAGAGCCAAAATAATAAAAGGGAAACAACCTTAATTAATAACTTGAATAAGTCTGAATCCACAAAAAGAATTTTGGAAACGAAATACGAATGGAATGCTGCAATCGGCTAACCTTCGAGTATGAAATCTAAAACTAAAGAGAACTAACTAGAAATCAAAGTCTTGACCCTCGAATCTAGGTCGAGACGTGCTAAACTATGAAGGGAAAAATTGTTGGGAACCCTAAGTAATTTAGTTTTGATGATGGTCTTTCGAAACACACTTAGTTATCTTAGAATTTAAACTGTTCTACGTGTTAAACAGATCACTAGAGATAAAGTGAATCCTGTTATGGAACAGATTAGGAGATGACTTGAAATGTAAAGGAAATATTCCTATAGAAGTCAATCTCAACTTAGTATAGGATGAAGGTCAAGATTTCATGCCAAAAGGAATCGATCTGCTGTAACAGACAGCGACCAGATCGATGACCAGATCGATGCCTACAGCGAGAAACCAGAACGATTGAGTCATCAATCCACCAGCTGACATCATCCTACACATCATATACTCTTGCCACGTCAAGATTAAAAGTCCATCCAACTGGGATTGGAAAGAAGATCTTCGGTTAACACATAGAAGGAAAGAGACCGTTAGCAATCTGCTTTCCATAACTCAAAGATTGAGTCAACCTTTCCTATATGGCAAGAACAGTTATGATGGAAATCATTGATTGGCAATATATCATCTATCTCACACCAATCAACAACGGCTAGAATTTCAAGTTCAATGCATATATAGTTGAAGTTAGAGATCTGGAGAAAGAGAGAGAACACACGCGAGCTATACTGTTGTCATACTTTCAAGCAATCAATCTGCTATCCAGACTTAGAGCTTCAACACTCTGTGATTCTACATCACACCAACCACCTCGATTCAAGTCTGTCTTATCGAGAGAAAGGAGATCACCCTGCTAGGTAGTAGTTTTCTAGTGGTAACGTAGAGGTAATCTGTTGTAAAGGGACACGACCCTTACTTCGTGCATAAGTATCACTCTAGTTGTGATTGATACTTGTGACTCGTTATCCATGAGTATAAAGAAGCAGAGTATCCTAGTAGTAGATAATCTGGTCTAGTTTTGACCAGATCGTGGACGTAGGGATTTCCCGAACCACGTTAAACAACTGTGTGCTTTACATTCCTGCATATTTAATTTTTGTTGTTTATTTTTCTAACCTTCCACACTAGCATTCGATCTGCATCTCAATCAATCTCCTTAACAATCTGGATAATTCCTAAAGGTTTTCTAAACAAGAGATATCACTAATCCACCATTATTCCGCACTCACTCAAACACTCAGAAAGTAATAAGATCACTCTTATTATTAGCCAAGTGTTTTCACTAAAAGAGTAATCTGTTTGAACTAAAACAGCAATCGATCTGCATATCGATC
>JAPKLX010003095.1:0-11602 GCA_026898415.1 Leonotis leonurus | reverse complement strand
TTAAAACTTTTGGCTGTTTATGTTACATACACAATAATGGGAAATCTCAGTTGAAAACTTTTGATAACAAAACAGACCCTGGAGTATTCTTAGGATATTCTGATGTCAGTAAAGCCTATCGAGTTTACAATAAGAATTCTCATATTGTGGAAGTAACACCTCATGTTGTATTTGATGAGTGTTGGGAACCCCATAACATTTCTTGGTTTTGATGATGGTTTTTCAAAACACACTTGATATAATACATGTTCTGTACCTTCTATTTGGTTTCAGCATAACAGATAGTCGAAACTGGTTCAAACAGAACGATAGAAGATGTCTTGAACAGATGCTAAAACCAGCAAGTCTCAAGCAGAAGGCTGGAACAGAAAGCTGGAGCAGAAGACTAAGATTAGAGACATAACGCTAAAACCAGCAAGTCTCAAGTTGAAGGCTGGGACAGAAAGCTAAGTCTCAAGGCAGAAAGCTCAACCAGCAAGTCTCAAGACAGAATGCTAAATCAGAGAGTCTCAAACCAGAGAATCTCAAACCAGAGAGTCTCAAACCAGAGAATCTCAAACCAGAAAGTTTCAAACCAGAAAGTCTCAAAATGAAGCTAGTCAACTTTGACAGAAAGTTAAAACCAGAAAGGCTTCAAACAGAAAGATGGAAGATGCTTCGAGCAGAAAGTACTCCTACCAGAAAGCATTGTCTACCAGAAAGTAGTTCAACCAGAAAATGGTTAACGTATGCCCAACCAGAAAAGCATCTCAACCAGAAAGTCACTAGACCAGAAAGGATACATCCAGAAGGGTAGAAGCAAACCAGATAGAGCATAACCAAATCCGTCAATGAAGCATTAAAGACTTTCCATCAAAGAAATAGAAACTGAATCATTGATTGATATGAAGAAGGAAAGCAAATCACAGATGATCTGCTTACCATTCATAAAAGATTCAATCAACAAATCTACAAGGAAATAAGAGATACGATTGATTGGCAATTAACAAATCAAATCAAGCCAATCAACAAACGGCTAGAATTTCAAATTCAGAGCCTATATAAATTTGAAGATTTAAAGTCTGAAGATAAGAACAAGAATATACACAAGCACTATACAGCAGAAACACTTTCAAGCACTCTATCTCTAAATCAGACTTAAGCTTCAACCTGTTCGTGATCATAATCACACCAAACCACCTCGATTCAAGTCTGTCTTATCGAGAGAAGGAGATCTTTACTAGCTAGTAGTTTTCTAGTGGATTAACGTGAAGATAGCCTCTGTTTACAGTAGTTTTCTGTAAGTTGTAAAGGGACACGACCCTTATTCGTGCATAAGTTTCAAACCAGTTTGTACTTGGAACTTGTGGCTCGTTCTCAGCGAGGTTAAATAAGAAGAGTATCCTAGTAGTGGATATCTAATCCAGTTTGGATTAGACCGTGGACGTAGGGGGTTTCCCGAACCACGTAAAAATAACTGTGTTATTTAAATTCTGCATTTTATATTCAGTTGTTTTTATTCTGCATCTATCATACTCATTCAAATCTGCATTATTAATCAACCTCTAAATACTCGATTAAGTTTTCAAAAGGTTTTCTTAACAAGAGCACCAACTAAGTCCACCATTATTCCGCACACAATACTTAGTTTGAAAACAAGTTCACACTTGCTTTCTGCTTTGTATATCTCACTTGAGAGAATTTATCTGGATAGAGTCTAATTGATTGAAAATCAATCTGTTCTATCACTTTGAGCAATCTGTAAATCAGAAAGCTTACATCTCTCTGATTAATTTAGTCAAGTAAACTGAAAAGTTTGTATTTGGTGTATTCCCCCCCCCCCCATACACCAAACCTTGCTCTTTCGGGACCAACAAGTGGTATCAGAGCAGTGGTTCATACGACCATTGTTTTGTTTTCACAAGGTTAATACCTGCGTGGTCAACTTGAATAGATCTAGAAAATCTTTTCATCATCTGCATACTATCTGTTATGGAATCATCTGTTATCAGGGCATGCGAAGAATTCTCCATCCAAGGTTACAGAGAATGGAGCTTCAGAATCAAGATGTGTCTCAAAGCTCATCACTGCCTGATGTGGAAGGTAATAGAAGAAGGACCTTTGGCTATTACAGAAGAAACCACTCGTATCACTGAAACAGGAGCAGTCAAGGAAACTGTACTGAAAGACCCCAGAAAGTATACTTCTGAAGAAAGAAGAGAAGCAAACCTTGATGATTTTGCTAAAGGAGTTATCTCCAGTACTGTGAAAGGAGTTCATCTGGCCAAGATCCAAGATCTTGATACAGCCAAAGAAATGTGGGAAGCACTAAGAGATCTCAGCCTAGGATCTGAAGCTATGATCGAGAACAAGCTATCCCTAGCATGTAATAAGTTTGATGAATTCAAAATGAAGTCTGGAGAAACCATTGAACAAATGAAGAACAGGTTCACTGAAGTATTACTTGAAGTGTCTGCCTTCAAAAAGGATAAGTACACACAGAGAGAGAAGAACCTCAAGATTCTTAGAGCTTTACCACCAAGCTGGGAAATCTATTCAGCTATGCAACCTCTACGTGCTGATTTCAATGATCTGTCTGTAGAAGCACTATTTGATCATTTAGCTGTCCATGAATGTGATATCAGAAGGATACATGGAACAGATCATTCCTCCAGCAAGAAGAATGAAACTAGCACTAAGAAGGAGAAAGAGACTGCCTTCAAAGCGAAGTGCAAAACAGATGAATCAACTTCATCTACTGCATCAGAAGAAGGAGGATATGATAAGTTACTGAAAGAATTTTCATTGATTGCTAAGAGAATGGACAAGATGGAAGTCAGATCAAGAAAGTATCGAAGGTTCTACAAAGACAACAAGAGTAGATACCAGAAGAACAAAGAAGCAGAACAATCTGATGACAAAACAGAAAGAAGAGGTAATGGTAAAATCACTAATCCTACTGACTATACTTGCTATGGTTGTGGAAGAACAGGACACTTCAAGACAGATTGTCCTGACCTATCCAAAAGTCAGAGAGAAGAACTACGAGCTAAAAGGGACAGAAAGCTAAAAGCTCAACGTAAAGCTATGATAGCAGAAGAAAAGGAAGAAGATGATTCCAGCTCAAGCCATCTATCTGATAGTTCAACAGAAGATGATGAAGCATTCTTTGCTAAAGAAGAAGAAGACTGGGATGAATGCTTTGCAGGACTAGACAACGGTCTAGATGATGTAGAGGTAAATTCCTGCAACTCTAATTCTTCAAATAATACTGATCTGGAACAGGAAACAGAAGATCAAGATGAATATTCTTGGGATGAAGTTAATGAGATGTTCAAGAGTTACTCAAGTATCAAGAGACTTTTCAGAGAGGTTGTTGAAGAAAATGACAGATTGAAGAAAACTGAAGAGATATTGAGTAAAGCAAACACTAAGTTTGTTGCTAACATCAATGTTCTGGAAGAACAGATCAAGAGCAAAGACAGTGAGATACATTCCTTGAACTCAAAAGTCAAAGATCTTATAAATAGGAATAACATTGCTGAAGAGAAGATCAAGAAAGGAAAAGAAATGATCTACAAGAGTGATGAACGTGCTAAACTGCTAATTAACATGCAGCAAAAGGGGACTTCTGGATTAGGATATCCAGGTCACACAGAAAAAGCAGCAGGTCTAATGAAATTCGTACCAGAAAGAAGACAGATACCAGATCAAGTAATAAATTTGAAAAATAAGAAAGATCTTCCCCAGAAGATGATGATTAAGCAAGCTGGTAACAGACAATATCATCAAATCAAAGGATATCCTGCTAACTACACTGAATCTAAACAACAGCCCAAAACTAAAGTCAACAGGACATCACAGAAGAAAGCAGAAAGCAAAGGATCAGAGAGATATCATCCATCTGTTCTTCACTCAAAGTCCATTGTTGATGTGAATGGGAATATCATCACAAGCTACATTACTGTTCCAAATTTAAAGCTATTCTGGATTCAAAAAGGGATCTTTGCTAATAACCAAGCACCCAGACAATAAAGGGTAGCTAAGCTTATCTAATTGCAGGACCAGAAGGCTGCAAGAAGAAGCAAGATTGCAAAAGGAACAATCTGGATAATTGATAGTGGCTGTTCAAAACACATGACATGTGACAAGAACCTACTATCAGACTACATAGAGAAACCAGGACCTCATGTCACTTTTGGATGTAATTCAAAAGGATATACCAGAGGATATGGAAACATAAAAGTAGGCAAGACCACCATTTCAAATGTCTCATATGTTGAAGGTCTCAGCCACAATCTGTTCTCTGTAAGTCAGTTCTGTACCAATGGTAATCAGATTGTTTTCAATGCTGACAACTGTTTGGTTAAGAACAAGGAAGGAGATGAGATACTCCTTACCGGGAAATTGCAAGACAGATTATATATTGTGCAATGGAACAACCAGATAGAGACCTGTCTGGTCACAAAGACAGTGTCAGAAACTAGCTGGCTTTGGCATAAAAGATTAAGCCATCTCAACTTCAAATCAATCAATAAGATTGCACGAGAGAAACTAGTTGAAGGATTGCCAGAACAAGTCTATGACAAAAGTCACGTTTGTGAAGCATGTCAAGCAGGAAAGCAGACCAGATCATCCTTTTCGAGCAAATCTGCCCAGAGCTCAACCAGAATACTAGAATTACTACATTTAGACTTATTTGGTCCAGTCAAACCATTAAGCATAAATGGTAGGAAATATACTCTAGTCATCATTGATGATTATTCAAGATTTACTTGGGTAATATTCATGCATAAGAAGAAAGAAACTCTGGAGAAGCTGCCAAACTTTCTCAACAAAATTACCAAGAAAAAGGAAGTTTCTGTTACCACAATCAGAACAGATCGTGGAACAGAATTTCTAAACCAGAAAGTTGAGGATTACTGCAACCAGATGGGAATTACACATCAGACATCTGCAGCCAGAACACCTCAACAGAATGGGGTAGTTGAAAGAAGAAACAGATCGTTAAAAGAAGCAGCTCGTACTATGCTAAATGCAACCAGATTGCCAAAGAAATTTTGGGCAGAAGCCATCTATACAGCGTGCTACACCCAGAACAGATCAGTTGTTACTATCAGACATGGGAAGACACCTTATGAGATATGGAACAACAGAAAACCCAGAATTCATTACTTTCGTTCTTTTGGCTGTCTGTGTTACATACACAATAATGGGAAATCTCAGTTGAAAACCTTTGATAGCAAAGCTGATCCAGGAATATTCTTAGGATATTCTGATGTTAGCAAAGCTTATAGGGTTTACAACAAGAGGACTCAAGTTGTGGAAGTAACACCTCATATTGTTTTTGATGAATCTGTTATTAGTGACAGAGAATTTGGTATTGAACAATCACAAGACCAGAACAAGAACCAGAAAGCAAAAGTTATTCTGCTTGAAGATATTCTGATCTGGAATACATCAGAAGAGAATGAGATTGAAGTTCCCAATAATGCTGAAACAGTAAGCTTACAGCAAGGGGGAACAGAACAGACAACACCAATCACACCAGAGAACAACCAGCCAGAAGGAGAAAATAATGATCCAGAACCAGATCAACCAGAAGAATCAGGTGATACAAATGGTTGGAATAATGATCAAGAAATACCAGAAGATGAAAATCCATTTCAAACTTCTCATCCAGAGTTTGAGGACCCAGCAAGTGAACCAGAACCAGAGTTATCAGAAGAGGAGATATCTAGCAGAAGGAAATGGATTCAAGAAAATCACCCTTCTGAACAGATTGTTGGGAACCCAACAGATAGAGTGAGAACTAGAAGAATGCATGGAGAAAGTGCACTTCTCAGTTGCTATCTATCACGTGTAGAACCCTCTGACACCTATGAAGCACTCAGAGATGCAGACTGGGTCATAGCTATGCAAGAAGAGCTTAATGAGTTCAAGAGAAACCAAGTCTGGTATTTGGTAGACAGACCAAAACATCAAGGGGTGATAGGTGTAAAATGGGTATTCAAAAACAAGCGAGATGAGAATGGAGAAGTAGTCAGAAACAAAGCAAGACTAGTTGCAAAGGGATACAATCAACAGGAAGGTATCGATTTTGATGAGACCTTTGCACCAGTGGCCAGATTGGAAGCAATTAGACTATTCTTAGCATATGCTGCATACAAGAGATTCAAAGTATACCAGATGGATGTTAAAAGTGCATTCCTTAATGGCATACTCGAAGAAGAAGTGTATGTTGAGCAACCACCTGGATTTGAAGAAGAAAATCCTGACCAGAGAGTATACAGATTAGCCAAGGCTGTCTATGGATTGAAACAGGCACCCAGAGCATGGTATGAAACATTATCAACATTCCTACTGGAATCAGGCTTCAGAAGAGGTTCTGTTGACAAGACACTGTTTATCATCAAAGTCAAAGAACATATCCTGCTGGTCCAGATATATGTCGATGACATAATCTTTGGATCACAATCTCCCTACCTGTGTGACAAATTTGCAGAACTAATGAAGAACAAATACCAGATGTCCATGATGGGTGAGATGAATTTCTTTTTAGGACTGCAGGTAAAACAATTACCAGATGGTATCTTTGTTAATCAAGCAAAGTACATCAACGATCTGCTAGTCAAGTTTGGAATGAAGGATAGCAGAACAGTAAAAATTCCAATGCAATCAAATGGAAAGATAGATCCAGACCCAGAAGGAAAACCAGCAAATATTACTCAATATAGAGGAATTATTGGCTCTCTGCTATACCTTACAGCAAGCCGTCCAGATATCACATATGCCGTTGGAGTTTGCGCCAGATATCAAGCCAATCCTAAAGAATCACACATGGAAGCTGCCAAAAAGATACTTAGATATCTTAAAGGCACAGCCAATATTGGTCTCTGGTATCCACAAGATGATAATTTTGAGCTTACAGGTTACTCTGATTCAGATTATGCAGGATGCAAACTGGACAGAAAGTCAACCTCTGGAACGTGTCAATTTCTTGGAAACAAGTTGATATCTTGGTTTTCAAAGAAACAGACATCTGTTGCTACATCAACCACAGAAGCAGAATATATGGCTGCTGGAAGCTGTTGTGCACAGATACTCTGGTTGAAACAGCAATTAAGAGATTATGAGATTGATGTAAAGGAGATACCTATATTCTGTGACAGCTCAAGTGCCATAGCTATAACACAGAATCCAGTACTCCACACAAGATGCAAACATGTCGATGTGAGACATCATTTTATTAGAGATCATGTAGAGAGAAAACACATCAAGATTGAGAAGATTCATACAGACATCCAACGTGCTGACATCTTAACCAAAGCATTACCAGATGAAAGATTTAAGATGCTATGTGGAAAACTTGGACTACTCAGTCTGGATGAACATGACCAGAAGACTACAAGATAGCCATGACCAGAAGGTTACCAGATAGTCAAAACCAGAAGACTACTAGATAGTCAAGACCAGAAGACTACCAGATAGTCATGACCAGAAGGCTACCAGTTAGCTAATACCAGAAAGCTAATTACAAGAATGACAGAAAGATCAGCTGAAATAAAATACACGTGGCATAATTTTATCAATTAATTGACTAAAAAGCCATGTGAAATTATTTCTTAAATGCTAAGTCAAGGGGGAACTTTTAAGGAAATTGAAGCGTCAAGATGAAAGACGTCACTCTCCTAGGTTACAGAATTGTAAAAGATATTTTTACCCTAGATTTAATAAATCTTCTATTTTCATCATGATTAGCACAACCTTGGGAACTGGGATCGAGGAAATCCCTGCAAGAAACAGGAAAAAGGAAAGTTGCCAAAAGTGAGAGATACGCACACGCTCGCATATAGACCCTAGGATCTAGAGCGTTCATCTCACGCAAGGAAAGGCGGCAAAACAAATCTTGAAGCGGGAAAAATCTAAAAAGGGAGAAAATCTTTTCAACTCTTCGAATTTCTTTTCTCTTAAATTATTTTTGTTATATATTTGTGCGATATCTTCTCTTAACTGTTCACCTTCACTTTTCTCGCACTGTGCACTTCTCAAATTTTAAGCACTTAAGTTTTTCCCAAATTCTCTGCAATTCTCCAAAGCTATTTTTGCGCTCAACTATGGCACCCCAAACTTCACTCTTTCTGCAACACGTAGCCGAGGTTCAGAAGTTTCTCTCACCTGAACCGTATGCTGTTCTTGAAACACATGGTTTTCGAAAGCTCGAAGAAATTTTTGCTATAGTTTCACGCTGCAAAGGTTTTTAGATTAATCAAAACTTCTTTATATCTGCATTATATTGCATATTCTGTGTCCTTCTTTTGCTCTATGATCTGCTATTCTCACTGTGTTATTCTTATACTTGTTCATATAAACTGATAAATATGTATATATTTGTGTGAATGATATTTTGGATGTAAGGATTCTGCAACATCGTTACTTCACATCCCAAGATGTTTCTGGGAAAGCAAGTGGCCTCCTTCTATTTGACATGGCAAAATGACAAGCATGGTTTTGAAGCCAATGTCTTGATGCCGATTGGAGACAGAACGAGTAAGACTCCATACAACGTGATAGAGATGATTAACCAAGCCTATAGGTTAAAGGATGAAGGCCTATCCTTGGAAGATATCACAATGGAGCAATTGCAGGAGGCTATTGAGATCATGTTGGTGATACCTATCTCCTACACTGGGAGGATGTTCCAAAGATCTCTGCTTCAACCGGGTTACAAGTTGCTACTGGAATTAGTACAGAGGATTTTTCTGAATCACAGCGGGACATATGATCAAGTGACCCCTGAGAAGTTCAGAATCCTCACAGCTGTTGTTCTCAATCTACGAGTCAACTGGAGCAGGATCCTATTTGAACTGATGGCGAAGGAAGCTAAGTTGGTTACTTACACCAAGGATAGCAGAGGCAGAGGAACTTCTGTGGAAGTTAGGAGGAATCTGCGACACTCCACAAAGATCAGCTTGATGATTGAGAAGTTTTTCAAGCAGAAGGTGTGGGATGACGCTGAGGAATACAACATCAACCACTCTATTCCCAAAGATCAACACCAGCTGGAGATGTCATTGGGACTGGCACCTCAATTTTTCAACAAAATACCAGATGAAGTGCATAAAGCCGCTGCACTAGAAATGGGTAGTTCCAACCCTTCTTGGGTGCCACCTACTAAAGGTGTGGAGAAGAAGAAGGAGAAGGTGGTGAAGGAGAAGGCAGCCAGAAAGCGAGGCAGTTCTGTAGAAACAGAAACATCTGCCTCTCTGCCGAAACAAAAGAAGAGAAGACTTCAGAAAACACAGGAACCATCACCACCACCAGCAGCAACAGCAGAACAATCAGATTTACCAGAACATGACTCAGCAACTGAACAACCAGAAACCCCATCAGCAGAGGCTCAACCAGAAGCAAGTCAACCAGAGAAAGACTTTTCTCCCGCCAGAACAGCTACTCCTTCTCCAAGCAGAATGGAAAGGATAAGTGAAGAAGAAGAGGAAGGAGAATCTGCTGATGAGGAGGAAGAGAAAAAGCGACAGGCAGAGAGTGTGATCAATCTACTGGAAAATGAGGCAGAACACTCTGTACTCCAAGATTTTCCCCAGATTCAGCAACTTCCCGAGAGTTTGGAAGTTGCCAGGCGTGTCAAATTTTACCTGCTGGTCAAGGACAGCGAGTATTATATTTTTGACGCCCTGCTCCAGATCAAGTCAATTGAAGAGCTGAAGAAGGAAGAAGCAACACTACTGAGTCTACTACAAGTCTCCACCGTCCAAGACATTCGAACAGAATACAAACAGCTCATCTCTAGCATCATGAAACAAGAAGCAGAGAGCTTGAACATTACTCTGGAGACAACTCCTTCTGCAGCTCAAGAGGCATCTCCAACAGAACACCAATCATCACCAACAGCAGCACAAACTCAGAAGCAGCCTACGAAGAAACCACCTGTCATCGACCTTGATCCAAGTGATGACGAACCAGTGGGTCAGCATGTTGGAGGGGAGCCCAGCAATGAAATTTATACCCATGGTGCTGCACAGAAGTTGAAGAAACACGTCAACTTCTATACCATGGAAGAACTCTTAGAAAGAAAGACCAAGACTTTCAACAACTACCAGCTGGACAATCTGATTACACTTAGAGTCGAAGACCACATGACTGATGTGTGCAACACGATTCAGGAGAAAGCCACCCAGATCCTCACTGATTTTAACCAACACCAAAAAGACTACGTCAACGATATGGATAAAGACCTCAAGGGAAAAATCAGAAAGATCAGGGATGATCTGAACAAGAAGATGGATGATGATAGAGCAGCCACTGAAGCAGGTCAAGCAAGGATCAACCTCCGTCTAACTGGCATAGACGACAAAGCAGAAAAAGCCACTGCCTTGCTTGCTGACCTGCTGGCCAAACAAGATGAATCAATCAGCGCTGCTGTAGACCAGAAAGGGACCCAACTTGCTGCACAACTAAAAGAAGCCACTGACTTATCCATTCATGCACAATTTGCTCTTTTTGAGAAAGAAAAATTTGTGGAGCTGATGCAGACACATCAACAGGATGTTTTAAATGACCTTCTGTATCCGACTCCTGAAGAATTTGAAAACCAGAGCAATCGACTAACTGCTGTTGAAGACCTTCAAGAGACCTATGACAAGACTCTGTCAACACTCAACAGCAGGCTTGAACAGAAACTTAGTGATACTGATCAGACAGTTAATCTACTGCTTGGGTATAAGGCTGATGCTGAGGAAAAGATGGAGAAGATGAATGAGGAGATTACCTCTTTACGTACACTCATCAATACCCTCTTTGATGATGTCAAAAAGGGGGAAATCTCTGGAGGAAAGGGAGGTAAAAGCAGCAAGGGCTTAACAGAAGCAGCAGATGCTGGAACAGAAACACCAACTCAAGAAGCACCTGTACCCGCAACTCAACCCAGACCAACCACACCTCCACGACCTGATCCTACTCTTCTAGGATCAGAAACAGCTCAAACTACATCTCACACCCCCAAAGACAAAGGCAAGAAGCCTATAGATGAAGGGGACCAGATAGCAGAGTTGCTGCTTTTTGGAGTGAGCATGGATCAAGCCTGTGATCCAATGTTCAGAGCGCAGTTCTACAAGGAACAGGCAGAAAGGGAGAGGAAACTGGCTGCCCAGGAAGCTAAAGAGAAATCCTTCCAAACTCCCTTCTCTTCGCCTTCATCAACAGAGCGTTCGCAGCAACAATCATCTGCATCAACCACCCAGTCCAAAAAGAAGAAGAAGAAACCCTTCTCCTGGAACCTGTCATTACAGAAACAGACACCCAAAGATACATGGGTTCCAGAAGAGGATCAGATTGACTGGGAGAAAGTAAAGCAAGGTTTTATTTTGAATAGATATTTTTTGAAGGAGCCTACATATTCTGAAGCAACTCCAGATGAGGATTTCAACAGATACCTTGAGAATTTTGGTGATCAAGAGCTTATACAGAGAATCAGAAAAGCTGCTTCTGATGCCAAAATCCAGCTGAAGGCACCAGAGAAAGAATTCATGATCTGCCCAACTATACCAGGCAGTAATCTTCCAGACAAGACTTACATTCTTAACTACATCAACCAGCTGGCCAA
>JAPKLX010002757.1:0-12066 GCA_026898415.1 Leonotis leonurus | reverse complement strand
ATGGTACCGAGAAGGTGGCCACCTTCTACGGACACCGAACCGGCCAAACCGATCGATGACTCACAGTTCACTTAACCGGCCAACCCGATCGATGACTCCCGGTTACTTGTGCACATTTAGTTTGAGTAGGTTACACCACCCACTGGAACCCGAATTTGATTTAAATTCTTCGGATCCTTAAACCAGGAATCCAGGATCCTTACACCAGGTACCCTTAATCAGATAGGCATTTATACAAAACATAAATCATTTCGGCAAGACAACACTTTGAAACATATTTTCTCAATTGGAAATCATTTCGAATGCAACATAAATAGTATACTTGCACACATAATTTTATTTTTAATAGAAAGCCTACTTGGATCGTCTGGACTGACGACTGCTTCGTTCTCGAACTACGGTCCTGACCTTTCGTCGTACCCTTTTAAATAAACCTCGAGTGAGATAATATTTTCGAGCGCATCTAATATTCTCTAAGTGTAAGGAATTATTTTCCTTTGTTATTTGAGAATTATTCTCGGTTCTTTTTAACTCGGCTATCGTTCGAGTTTCGGATTTAGATTATAGGAGGGTCGTTCGATGATTTCTAATCAAACCATGTTTTGACTTTGATTAAACACCTAACTTCATGTTTGATCATTTCTCAGCACTCATGCTCGTCTAAGATCAAAACATCTATGAATATCATGAAACTTAATAAAATGATATAAACCTATAATAAAACAAGTTCGTTAAATAAAACATAACATAACACTTTTCATGCTCTCGAGTTCAAATTAAATGAGCAGTTGACTTTGAAAAATCATAATAAATTGGAAATAATTTCAATTGTAACGAATCAAACTTTAAAGTGACCATAACATCGTAAAGTTTTATAATCCGAAGACAAAACACATAAAATCATTTTACTCTATTTTTCACGAATTTTCAAAGTTAGATAATTTCCAAATTTTCGCTGGAATTGACAGTTTGCGCAACCATTTTGAAAAATTCATAACAAATCGAAAACACAACGAAACGAGGTGATTCAAGTTGGAGATTACTCTAACTCGATCTAGTATTTTATTATGTAATAATTTTACTCATTCTGTACTTAAAACGACGGAAGAAAATCCGGCAGAAACTGTGTAATGACCCGTAAAATTTTTTCCAATTTATCTTATATCAGAAATTTGCGAAAAATAAAATTAAGTTGTCTATTACAAAATCGACTTTATGAATTATTTTAGTAGCTATAAGTTTGGTTCGTGCATTCTAATCTTTCGAATAATGAAATATTATATGAACTAGTCTAGATGTAGTAATTATTCTTATTATGTAAGACGTACTAGAAATTTATTTAAATGCTTGATCGAAGATTATAGTGGGATGAGATAATTGAATTTTCTTAGCAAGCTAGTACAAGATATGTGTTTATAACATAGTAGTTATATACAAGTACTAGGTATATATAGATATAGCTTAGTAAAGTGTTGTTTAATGCAATACCATTTATATTAGAATATTGTTTGGTAATGAAGCAATTTAGATACTAAAATTTTGTTAACCCTTTTATTTCCATTATCTAAATTCTTAAATTAGAATGGGGTATACTAAGTGTGTTCTTATAAATGGTGTTAAGAACCTTGAACTATGGAATAGAGAAAAAAAGGGGCGTTGCCTACATATATATGTACCTTCCATGAATATAGAAGTGTGATTGAATAGAACAAGAATAGTATATATATATGTATCTGTATTGTCTAGGTTACAACCGAAGGAGGAAGGAAGAATACTAAAATAACTAAGTCTATTAGCAGCTATATGTTATATAATGTTCAGTTGCCAATTTGCTATGTCTATTATACTTAGACAAGAAATCCCCCATAAATCCTATTCTTAGCTAGTAGATCTTGTCCCCTGTTCGACGTCTTCTTGCATTTAGTACAACGAGAGAGAGAGCAAAGGAAGTGAAGGCAAAAGTAATAGAAACAGCAATGCAGCACCTCGAGCTGCACTTCTCCCATCCTTCACAATCTGTCCTGCACCATAAAAGATTTGATTCATTAATACATGGTCTCTGAAGTCAACAAATTCAGAAAGCTATTGGTTAAATTCATGGGTTATAGACTGTAAGATAGATTGAACTCAAGTGTCTAGGAGTGAACTTTCAATATAGAAACCAAAGCATACAACTCATCAAATACACTCTGTTATACTCTCCACCACTACTCACTTCTCCTATCTTTCTACACACTCACGAAGCAGTTTTCAAACCCCTCAAGAGGAGACCCTCTTTCACCACCACTTCTGAATTAGAAACAGCAAGGTATTGTAACTCTTTTCAAATTAGTGTTAAAAGTTCTCAGTTGAAACTTGTCACTAATGTTCTTAGAACACAGTTCCCTCGTTCCCTAAAGCCTCAACAGAACCGTTCATCCACATCTAAGGAGCTACCCCAGGTTCTTCCCCTTCCCAATTCCAGAAGCATTAAGGTATTTACTGCCCCAAAAACATTCAGTAGGTTCTTTTAGTACTTAACAGAGTTTAAGCGTTGCTAAAGCATGCAGATCTAATAATATTTTTAACTATGTTCAGAACTTAAAATTTTGTTATACTGACTGTAGAACATAACATGGCTATGTTGTGTGTTTAAGTGTTCATGTTTAATACCTTAGATATTCTAAATGTTAGCTAAGAATTTCTGTTTCCTTATTCTAAGTTTTTGGCTGCTGAAATCAACCAAATGAGGAAATATGAGTAAATTAATAAAGTGTGTATCATAATTCTTCAACCCCAGAACAAACTCAAAACACTCTTATTTCCAGAACCTAAATCTACTCTTTTACCTCAACTCCAAGAATCCAACGCAAAAGATAATAAATATCAGAAATTAACCAAGCAGAGAACTACCTCACACTGCAACAAAACACCAAAATCCTCTTCCACGAGCCAATCCAGATTCAGATCAGCAACCGAATTATAGTGTGCCTCAGTTATAACAAATGAAATCAGTCAGTAAGCGTTAAAAAGTTTATAAGATAGAGTCTGGAAATCTTCAATAGACATGGTTATTAAGAACAGAATTTAGACAATTGTCCAGGCGAAAAGAAGTCAAGGCTGCAGTAAAGAAACAGCTCCGACGAGCTCTGTATCTATTCTTCCTAATTTCAAATCGAGGGATGAAAACAGAAAGCAAGAAATTTAAAAGCTTTAAACAAATCACAGACTGGAACTCTTTACACATCCCAACTCATCTCAGAATGAAACTATAGTCTAACAGATTGATTAGAACAGGGCATTGAAAGAAAAAAATTAAGCATGCAGAGAACAAAAACATTAAAAATCTAAATGACTAATTCGAGAATAGAACTTATAAATTCTGAGGCCATTCAATCTCTAATAAACAACTTCATAGACTCAAAATACTCCTAAAACTAAACCATCAAAGGCAAAATTTCAGAGGGTAAGTATTTTACCTTCTGCGAAAGAACAGCAAAGGAGAGCTTCGGTTACCCCCAAATCTCACCGCGCGATTTCCACCTCGGCCAGAAAACAGAACATAAATTAGATTACATTGGTAGAATCAAAGAAAGGAAATGGAACCCTAAGAGTTGGAATTTACAGATTAAGCTTTAAAATCTCGAAAATCCTAAAAATCTAATACTGAATTAAGAAGAACTTCCAGAATAAGAACCAAAAATCTGAAGTAATTAAAGGAAGAAAGGATAGGAAAAGAAGTGGGTTTTACCTCTGGAGAGAAATGGTCGGAGCAGATTGACGAAGAAGCGGTGAGCGACGCCACTGCTGCGTCAATCGGAGATGCTGGCGAACTCGACGCTGAGAGAGAAAATGAGAGCGCACAGCAGCGATAAGAAAGAAAGAAGACAACAGCTTGAGGAAGAATCTATTTCTATCTGGTTTGAGAGGAGAAGCAGATGGTAAAAGGCGAAGCAGATAGTAAAAGAGGAGAAGCAGATGGTAAAAGGCGAAGCAGATAGTAAAAAAAAGCGAAGCAGATAGTAAAAAAAAGCGAAGCAGATAGTAAAAGAGGAGAAGCAGATCGTGAATAAGAGGGAGCAAATCGAATAAAGGTTAGAAAAGGGTAGTATATGAATCTTAGTGGGTGGAAATAAATTGGGCTTAGGTGATGTAGAAGATGGACCAACAGAATGGGCTATAGGAGAGTAAAGACCAATGGGCCTTAGATCAATTCTATTGGGCCGAGAAATTGGAAATTCAATCAGGAAAATAATAATAAACGGGCTAGAATCCGAAATAAAATCTATCGGGTTGTAAAACAAATATGTTGACGGAATAAATGTCTTCGTTTCATAATACGAGCCTTAATAAAATAATTAGAACAAATTAAGAATTTACTTCATTAATTAAATTTTTGATCTTAAGGATTTAGTTATTGGTTTGTCTATGATTAGTTAAATTGACCCCAACTTATTAAATGAACCGAGTTATAGATAAAGGACGAGATTAGTAGACGGATTTCGATTCTATGCATGCGTAAGTGATAAATTTAATTATGTTAGCTTGTAAGAGACTAGATTAGAGCTTTAGGTTTTGAACTAGATTGGTTCGAGTAATTATCTCGACAACCGTTAGTAATCTAATTAGAATTAATTAGACAGGACAGCTCGAAAAGTGCTAAGGAAAATTTGTAAAATTGAGAGTTATTTGGAACTCTTCATTAATGAATTGTATTTCATTACTAGAAACTCAATTCTAAATTTAGAAGCATAATCAAATGAATTATGAAATAATAGCGTATTATTTCATTTTGATTCTCTAAGACAAATTAATACTCACAATGAGTATTTTCCCTCTTAATTACGATTAAGGTGCGGCAAGAGGAAATTCCAGTCGATCTAGACCAGACTTTCGTTAGACGAGGAAGCATATCAGGTAGGCTTTCTTTTACAAATCAAAATCGTATACGTTGTACCAAAATTATGATTTTTGTTATTAGAATGCTTAGAATTTCAAATATTATGAAGTATTGCATTGTCGAAAATATTTATATTTTGGTATGATGCGTATCTGTTGAACAATTTAATCGATTTCGGACCTTTAAAGATTTATATCTTGAAGGTTAGTGTACACCAGAACCGTGAGTCATCTTAGCGGGTTGGCCGGTTCAGTGTTCGCGGAAAGTGGCCACTTTCCCGACACACAGAATTACAGATATGTTTGATTACTCCAGAACTTAGACTGCGCAGTCGAACTTTTAAGATCACAAGAATTTTAGTGAACATAGGTTCTTTAGTGACAAAATCCCTATGTTGCACTGTATTACGGCAATTGCAAATATATCAGTACGAATGTGATTTCGGCATGTGTTTACTGAGTACTTTCGTACTCAGCCCTGCATATATTTATAAATGTGCAGGTTAAGTCGTGATGACGAAGTGGAAGGCTCAGCGGTGGTTTTTTGTTGAACTTTTGTTATTTTACTCTCGGTGATTTACATGTCGTCATACATGTAAATCCAGATATTGATCCAGTTTCCGCTGCCAGACTTTGTTTTTAGATTCAAGAACTCTTTAGCTATCTTTCTTGTTTTCGACTATGTATTTTCCAGACTTGTACGCACTTTGTTCGTATTTCCTTGATGTTATTTTAAATCCCTGATGACTTCAAATGTTAAGTTTCATTGATGTATTGGACTTCGGTCTCACAACTCTATCGTAATCTTCCTCTTGATGAACGTTTCACCTCTTATCCAATTAGCAACGTTTTCGTTGTGTTCCATTTTCCGTATTTTCCCTATTTAGTCACGTTTTCCTCGATTTTACTTAGAGAAGTGAAATGGGGACGTGACAAACTGTCACCCGCAGTCATTTTTTTTTAAAAATACTCGATTAATTCCCGTAAATTCCAATAATACTCGTATTTAACCTACATACATGCTCGTCTATTTGATTCATCCGAGAAAAAAATCGAGAACATACAAAATGACGAGCTCAAGTTAACTTCTCAAAACCTAACATGCTTAGATTTTATTGAAGCTTAAAACACATGTTTATCTAACTCATACGAGCAATATTAATTCTCGACATTTTTCGATTCGGGTTCGACCCGATAAAAATCGAAAAGGGCAGCCCCTATTTCACTTTTTCATCGAGCTCACAACATGAAAATAACATCGTAGAAACATAGGTAAGATCGAGGGCTACCTTTCTATCGGATTAGATTTCGAAGAAATCGGAAAAACGAGACGAACGGGACGAGAATCGGAGCAAAATTCCTTAGCCTTCCTCCCTCTTGCTTCTCACGTGAACTATGAAGAGTGGGGGTGACTTTGTGGTCTTTTTATAGGCCACAAGTTGCCCTCAAAATATCTAAAGTATTCGGGGCAAACTCGTCTTTTCGCCCTTTTAGATATTTTCGATCCGATTCTTTGTTATTTATCTATCTCGGTTGAAACGAGAGTCAACACACTCGACTTTCTTACTCATTAAAAATATCTTCGTCTCTCGTGAACTAAAGTCGGGGTTTGGCCCGATCGAATTACACGTAAATCGAGAAAATGCTTGTTTCTCGATTTCATGATAAATATCAATTTAAAACTTCGTTTCTTCTAAAATTAATTTTATTAAACTTCTCGAAAATTTTCTTATTACTCGTGCTATAACATCGAAAAATAGGAGTTTTCTCGATTTATCGAGTTCTCGGTTCTACTATTCACGGACGGCGAAAATAAAATTTCCGCGTATGGTCCGTATCGCGATAAAAGTGTATGTAAATTATCGCGTTTTGTCCATATTTCTGCTCGAACTTCAAATCCGGGCATTCGAATGAATCTCGTATTTCGCCTCTTAGATATATCTAAATATCTAAATTTCAAAATATCTAAATTTCAAAATATCTAATTTCAAAATATCTAATTTCAAAATATCTGATTTCAAAATATCTAAATTTCAAAATATCTAATTTCGAACGAATTCCCTATTTGCTCTTGTTACCCGTTATAATAACGTACTAATAGTCCGGGTTCTCGACTTCTCGGTAAAATAATGTTCTCAGAAACATTCTGGAAAATCAC
This sequence comes from Leonotis leonurus, assembly GCA_026898415.1. NCBI lineage: Eukaryota > Viridiplantae > Streptophyta > Magnoliopsida > Lamiales > Lamiaceae > Leonotis > Leonotis leonurus. The sequence goes on along the minus strand of JAPKLX010002757.1, from coordinate 5,030 downwards.
GACTCTCTTAGAAAAACATTCCGGACTTAACTTTAAAAGATAATAAAATTATCTCGTCTCGTTCAAAACGATGAACAGTGATTTCTCGATAAATACATCATTCTTCCGAAAGTCGGAATTATTAACTTTTCACCTTATCTCCATATCGTACAATAATTGAATGAAAAAACAGACGCTGCTTCGATACGAGTTCTCGAACTTAAATTATGACGATAAACGTCAAACCGAATTTTCTCGGTTTCTTTCTCGATTTCAGAAATTTCTGAAATGACTTTTAACTCACATTAGGAGTTCTATTCTTTAATACGAGTCTTTAAACTTTCAACGGATCTTGAATCCCTCGTTTATTCATAAATTTCTTTTATTTGGGTTTTTAATTATCGGGGTATTACATCTTCACTAAAATCTCGTTTGTTTAGAAAACTAAAGTCTTAGACTTAGAGTTTCACTTTGCAATTAATCAATATTCAATTTAGGGTACTACTCCCACAAGAGCAGTTTTTAGTCAGAGATGTAAATTGAAAGAACTGAAAGCATAAAAGATAATTAACAGGTGATTGCTTTACATGGTTCGGAGATGAAAACTACTACTCCCACGAGACTCAAAGTTACTCGAGGATTTCCAAATAACTTTGAAGTGTTTGTGATAGGATTAATAGTTTTATTATTTGTTATAGTTCTCATATTTAATTGTTAACGGGTATTGCGATGTTAATCGGCTCATAATAGTGGTAGGCCCATTAGAGTTTATTATCTAGTCTATATATATGTTAGTTTTGTAATTGAGAAATCAATCAATGAATATGAATTGAGAAGTTCTATGAACTCTTAGGAGCCTCAAATTTACAGGTGTAGTTGGCTTGAGCACGGCGTGTAATTTTATTTAGTTGCTATTAACTTTACAAAAAATTAATTATAAATCCTTCTTAATTTTTTATAAATTGATTCAATATTTTAGATTTATACTTTTTTTTTTATAACAAATTTACCCATTTCTTTATTTTGTTACACAATTTTAATTAGTTGCAAGAGTTTAGGGACGACAATCGGGTACGGCGGGTATGGATAGCTACTATCAATACTCATACCCACATACTAAATAGATAGTAAATTCTACCACAAAAGTACTCGTGGATATTCAAATCACTCAAACCCACTACCCATGGATACTCATGAATCCGTCAGGTACCCATGACGAACCCACAACTCGTAGGTATCTATCACTCGCAAAATATATAATGTCAATATTTAAGATATATTTTTTATAATTTTTTTAGTGAGAATCATATATAATTTATATAAAAATAGATAAATAAGGTTAATATTAGGTGGATCTGCGGGTGTTTTACGAATATTTTACAGGTATTTCAAGGTTATTTCGTGTGTCAATTTTCGCGGGTATATGAGTTTCTCGTGTGTCAATTTCATACTCATACCCACGAATTAAATGGATACTAAATTCTACCTAGGAACCTACTCGTGGATATCAAATGTCTCTCAAACCCACACCCATCAGGATCGAGTAATATGCAATAAAAGTACACTTTTGTGGAGGGAGGGAGGGATTATATTATTCCTACATCTTCTCTGACAAAATATATATTAATTTATCAAAATATATTTTAATTAGGCATAAAAAGTTATGGTTCCAACTTTAAACCACTTATAATCATAATTAATAAACTCTATATCTGATATCATGTTTTTTCTAAACCACGTACACCTTAATTTTAGAACATTATATATATATATATATATATATATGAGTTAATTACAAAAAAATCACAAAGAAGATAGTGAAAGATAAATAATAGCCACCAACATAACACTATCTAAATTATAAGTATTTTTTGTGTGAATTATCATAAATACCATTTTACTTAAATACATGAAATACGAATTACGTATACAATGTATGAATTATACTTTTCATACTAATGTAGTATGAATTAAAGAGTTCACATATGAATGGTATGAATATTTACCGATCTTACGATTCATACATAGTAAAAATATAATGAATGTTAAAATATATAAATATGTTTTGAAATAAAGTAAATATATATATATAATATTAAATATATTAAACAGTAAAAAAATTTAAAATAATAATTTGGGGTCACGGCCCAAGCCCGCCAGACCAACATGGGCCTGGGCTTAGGCTTGAATACTAGGTATGATCGGGACATGAGTCGGGCTTGGCCTATCAATAAAATCACGGACCGACTGGGTATAGGGAAATCCGGTCTGGCTCATTGACATCTCTAGGTATGATGGGAGAAAGAGGACAAAAAATTGAATGATTGTAAATAATAATTGTGTAAAAAAGAGAAATTGTTATAATTTAAATAGTGTTATGTTGATGGCCGTGAAAAAACATCTCCTTACCGCGTGTGTGTTAGTCTAGTGGTAGTGGGGTTATGCCCAACACAACAGGTCTTGGGTTAGAGTCATCTATAATGCGACTATGTAATTTAAATTTAATGTAATTCAATTTTTTAATAAAAAACATTCCCATGAGAAGTAAAAGTCAATCATGAGATTCTTGATTTTTAGTTATCTACAATGATTAAATTACAATTATATTTTAATTTATAATATTCATTAATAATATAGATTCGGGGGTGTAATTGTACATTGTGTATGTTGCAGTTTTTATACAACTCAATTTAGCCATTATTTTGATGTTTTGGTTTTACGCATTCTCAACATTTTTCAGAACATTTTTCACCAAATATTTTATTCCAGCCCATATTATCATTTATCGTCTTCGAATATAGACTATACCCTTCAAGTTATATGATGTCCTCGTGATCCAAATGAAGGGTGTTGAGGTTCTCGGGGGCAGAGAAAGAGAGGGTTGAAAGAAGATAGAGCAGATCGTGAAGATTGTTTTTGCCAATTTTTCCAGCGAGGAGGAAGATTTGTTTCCCCATTTCTTTCTGGCGATGAAGAAGATTGTTTCCACAATTTTTTCCATAGAGGACAAAATTGTGTTTCGGTTGAGGAAGATTGTTTCTTTTCATTCAATGGGTATGATTATCTTTTGATATATATATATATATATATATATATATATTATATTTGAATTACGATTATATAATTTAATGTTTACATTTAGTTATGTGTAGTGTTATAAATAGATGAAAACCGATACATTGATTATATTCAAGATAATGTATTGTTTAAAAATTATAATTTGCAATGGTAATTTTATATATGATAAAACACAACTTTGTTATAAATAATTATAATATAACAACATAATCATTAATTTAATATGTAGTGTAAGAATGCAATATTTGTATATTTAATTTTTTAGCATTTAATTATTGTTTGACTAGAAAATAACTGATTAGTAGGATTGATTATAAGATATGTATATGCATTTTAAATTTGAAATTTTAGCGTTGTTTTATTCCTATAGAGTTTTTTTACCATTATTAATTTCTAATTTTATTTAAAATTATTACTTTCGTTCTTTTACTTATGTTACACATAAATTTCTTTACAACTGCATATACAATATACATCTATTATATACGATAATTTGATTTCAAGTTAATATTATACGCAATTCTTAGATTTTTTTTTATTAAGGTTTTAGCTGCTCAGATCTTATGATAATTAGTATTTATTACAATTTAGTTATACAAATTATCTTAGGCATAAAGAAGTTATAGATATCACTATATTGAATTATGAAAGTGCTAACTCGCCCACGAAGGGTGGGTGGGGTTAATACGTCCGTGCACGATGTGTCATGCTGCGTAGATAAATATTAATTTTTTAATAAAAAATTTATTAATTCTCACTTTCTAATTAGAGTTTATTGATTATGATATATTTTAATATTCTTCAATACAAAATAATTAAAAATAAATAAATAGAAAACGAAAATTATAATGACTAGTATACTAATGTGGCAATGTCACATCAATCGTGGGCACATTAATTGGTGCCCACCACGGACGGGTGAGCGGTGCTCTATTGAATTATTATGTACATATAAGAAAGCTTTGATTTGTTTAAATTATCAAGAAGTTTAGTGAATCTTTCCACTCTAAGAAAGGTTATATATATAATGTAAAAAATTAAATTAATCTAAATCGTTCCTCTAGATATATAGGTAAAAATGGATTGATATTAGCTACATAATGTTTTACCTAATAGAAAATAGACATAGTAGTCAACAAATGAGAAATTGAAGAAGATAATAATCCCACATCGGATGAGTAATAGAAAGGGGATAGGTGTACAACATACATAAATGGATGGAAATAAACTAAGCTCCATACTTACCTGGACGGAGTCAATGGGCGATCAAAAAGGCGCATGGCTTAGGGTGGTGACTTCCATTGCACTTGGGAGGGGTGTCAGCCTAAGGTCGGCTCAAGTGGTCGAGCCTACGTCATAATTTGTTATATTGTGGGCATGCGTTCGCGCGGCCCACTCCAATCTAGTTTACTTTTGTTTTACAATTTTATGTTGTTGCACTTATCTTAGAATCCTTTTATGCCTAGTAAAATTTTAAATGCGACTTTTTTTTTTAATTTTTGGTTCTTAAATCATCAAGTTGTAAAAGATGTCCTTTTGATTTAAGATACTTCTACGAAATATTTATTTCTACAATGACAATGATTTATAGATGAAAACTACTACGTCAACTAGATTCGAAGTTACTTGAGGGTTTACAACTAAATTTGAGGTGTTTGTGTCTTACAATGATCAATCTTACAAAGTTTGATAAACATTGAGTCTGATCACTTCTAATTGAAGGCTAATCCTCTAAACTAGTTATAATACCTATTGCAGATTGGTGTTCTAAACTCTTCAAGTAATACTTAAAGATTTTCAATGAGTATAAGTATCATAAGCTTTGAGTGTTTCAAAGCTTTAGAGTGGTTGAATGCTTGTAAGATTCTTTGAGCACGAGGTAACATGTGATTGAGCTTTGAAATTCTTCCTATTGCAACTTTGTACTTGTTTTCTATGGTGATTGTGAGATCATTTTCTAAAATATAAAAGTT